>APFE031429474.1:11572-44140 GCA_000404065.3 Pinus taeda | reverse complement strand
GGTACTTTAAGGATAGGGGAAGGTGTATGAGCATCAGGAAACAAGTTTTGCCAATGATTTGACCGTCCAAGAGAAATTTCCTTCAAAACCCTAGGAGAGGGAAATGACCTTACCTAGGCGCAATTGAAGCATGAACAAGGTATAAAATGATTCATTAGACACTGAGATGATAATGACAACCCTATGAATGATGATAGACTCAGTTGAATAGTGACATAGATTTGCATTTGGGCAACTTTGAAAAGAGTGAGAGCAAACCCTAGACCTAATGCCTAGTGACCAAATTTTGCTTGAAGACTCACTGAAATGACAAAATTTGACCTTGACACTTCAAAATCACTTTGTAAGAGCATATTTGATCACTGGAGGAAGGCTGGAAAGACTGACACTAACACCTTCTAGAACAAAACCTGACTACCATTTACTTAAAGACATGGCTTAGCTTTAACTATTAGCATGAGGTAAAAGTGAAAATTTCCTTCTGAATGAGCAAGTGAGTGTGCCTTGTGAATGTTCGGTTGCCAATATATCAAGTTTCTTCTACTACGAGGGGGAAATTAAGTCATCCTCTCAAGAGAGAAGTAATAGTGATACCGTAATTTAGACACACATGAGAGATAAAGGCTAATCTAATATCAAGCAAAATAGTTCACAAGAATGCGATGATCATTATAAACATAACAACACATTTCCAACAAGGAGCCTTGGATTAACCAAAATATTTCAACTAATCTAGTACTAATGAAAGTAAAAATGAACCATAAACATTCAAATAATAGTATTATAAAAAATGATAATCCATGTATGAAAATGTGCTGGCCTGGAAGGCTTCAATACTAAGCAAAAGTTCCAAGATACATAAATGCAATGAACACCACTAGCTCTAATAGTGGAGCATTAAAGCCACTACTTGCTCCCCAAAAGTACTAACGTTGTCCCTCTATGTATTTTCTGAGAATCCAAGGTTAATGTTCCTTTACATGAGGAATGAGGATCTATTTATAACTTGAGGAATGACCTTTCACTTCCTCATGACTCTTGACTTTCCAAATTCTATTGACCTTTGGAGTTCCAAAGGACTTTTCGAATTACGTATGACATTTGATATTACATGTCTTTTTGGCTTTCATGACTCTTTATTTCATACATGACCCTTGGAATTCAAATTATTTGTGTTTACAATTATTACAATAATAAATGATGATTTCCACATCATCACGTGATGAGACTTGACATGTCACTATCTTTGATTACTAGGACTAATAGTGACTGATGACATGGACCTTCTCTAGTGGTGACATGGTTTTCAATTGTGTATTCATCTCTTCAAGTAGCTTCAATTGTTGATGTCCTCACTCTCCAAATGTTCTTTGATGTAATAGAGTCTTTGGGGTGCTTTGTTCATCAAGGTTAAAGTGTATTCTTTGTTCTTAATGCAACTTCCTTCATTTGTTCTCCTTACCCGATCTTGCTCATGCGTTCTTGCCATGATGTTTCTGGAATACCCTTGTCTAGAATCGCTCATGCCAAGAAACGATGATCCTGAAAATCTCCTATTATACCATGATTCATGCATATTTTGTATTCATGTCCTTTTCAGTGCACTCGAGAGGGACAAAAGGGGCTTTTGTCCCATCGGAGCACTTGGAAAGGCTAAAGGGTTGAAGGGGAAAGACTTATGGATTTGGCATGCACTCATACACTCAAGAGAGAGGACATGGTCATGATAGGGAATATGGTACAAGTCCGTAGGACGAAGGGGAAAGCTTCAGCCTTCCCAAGTGTGTTGCGCACTCAAGGGAGAGAAATAGGTCACAGGGATCACTCCTGAAGGCTGAAAGATGAGGCTTGATGCCTTCAGAGTGAACTCATGCACTTAAGAAACCAAGGAGGGCACATCCCTTTAGGTTTAAGGAGCTCTCTCAAGGAGGGTCCATTCCTTCAAGTTGAAGACATGCACTAAATGGAAATCAATGGGGGTGCATGGAGAAAGTAAGAAGGTTTAACGATGAATATTTGTGCCTTCAAAGTGTGCTTCTACACTCAAGAGATGAAAGAGGGTGCATGGCAAAAGTCCAGAGGCTGAAGTATGAATCTTCATGCCTTCGAAATGTGCTCATGCGCTCAAGGAGGGTGCATGATCTTGGTGGCTCCATAGAGGCTCAAAAATCAATCAGGGATCAGGAAATGCTCAAAAATAAAATTTCTTGGATTGCAATAAAACTAACATCACATCAAATATCTTATAGCAAGATTTCAAACATTGTAAAGAGAATGTCAATCTGACATTGTATGTGCAACTTATGGCCCATCAAAGTTTTGGTCAAACTATCCCCCTAACTAAAGTTAGTAGAGTGACAACTAAATTTGGGGGCTCACAAAATTTGGAAGACCACCAAATTTGGCAGCCATTAATGAGGCAACAATTTGGCACTTCATGGTGATGGTTTTCAGCAATCAGAAAAGGTGAATTTGTTGCCTACTTAATTTTTTCTAATGACCGCTAAAAATTTGACGGTTTGTTTTTAAATGTTATTATTAGAAAAAAAATATAAAAAGATACAAAAATAGGGGGGAAAACAAAAACCCCCACCACCCCTCGAATATATTAATATATCTATGTAATATATGGTTGTATGCCAACAATGGCCAAACGACCAACCAAATTTGAGGGGTTAACGAAATTAAAACCCGACTAGCCAAGTGGTCATCCCCAAACGTGTCACCCCATTACACACCACACACCAAATTTTACGAATGTACACCACTTGAAAAAAAAAATATGCCAAGTCGGGAAATAGACGAGTGAGCCGCAAGTTGGAACGTAGCCCACTCGTGTTGGGACGGAGTCCCCTAGGGTTAAGTTTTTCTACGTATTAAGTCAGATTTTGATAAGATATTGTAAAGTCTTCACATTTTGAGTAGCAGAGTGCAAGTAAAACATGTTGCTAAAAGTTAAGGGGAATTTTAGACAAGTCAAAACCCCTTATTTTGTAAATGGATGAGTTCTATTAAGCTCTACCCATGGTTCGTGAACCATGGTAATGTAACATAAACACTATAAAAGGGAGTCATTGAGGAGTCATTAGGGAGGGGAAGTTAGTTCAATGTTATGATTGATACTTAGACCCTGAATTGTTCTTTTCTGTATTCAGGTGAAGGGAAAGGCTCTTGTTGTTGTGTGCATGAAGAACTTGGTAAGTCTGCAGCTGAGTGCGCGGGCCCCTGTAACTATGTGGGTAAGGTATGAAAAGTATATGTATTGAAGATATGGAATAATAAAGAGTATTTGAAGCAATTCTTGTTGAAAATAGCAACAAGAAATGATAAAAATAGAAATTCTAAAAATAACATTGTTATAGATAGAATTTCATGATATATTCCAATTTTAATTTTTCCTTGAATTAAAATTGAGAATTAAAATGAGAATTTAGTCTCACGAGTTGTTTGAAAAATAATTAATTAATTCATCTTGAGTTAATTAGTTGGAGAAATTCAAACATGAAGTCTTTGTGACGACATGCAATAGTTATCCCTTTGATTGAGGAAGTTATTCCTAATGTAAGGGGATAAGGATGAGTTATATTTGAGTTGTAATTAGTTAGCTCAGTTAACTGAGTTAAGTCCAGTTAAATTAGTTCCAAATAGTTTGAGGAACTAATTGTGAGTTCTGTCAGTTAATGCATGTGTAGAATTTTCATTGTAGATCACCTGATATATGTAATGTCATAAAGCATAATACTAGATCTACTTCTATCATAAACTTTGTGGAAGCTTAAACAGATATGAGCATCATCAAGCACAAACAGATATAACTAAGAATGAGAAGTAATCAACCATAACATAGAAGATATATCACTGGGTAAAGCACCAGTCTAAGACCCCAACTCTGTATTATCATACAAGTGGAAATCTTGTTCAATTTACAAAAGAATCAGCTCAAAAGCTATCCTTCTCTCTCTACAATCAAACAATACAACTCACAGACTGAATAGACATAGTATATGTCTTCTTCAAGCCCTCCAAGCCTCCTATTTCCTTCCGCAGTTTTGATTGGGGTCCAATGGTATCACATGTGTGAATTGGTCTCATCACACTGCCTGTAACCTCAAGTTCAACTGCACAATCCTCAATGAATAATATTCCTTTTGCATGCAAGGAATATTCACCAAGGAATATCCTACCAACTGATAGTACACTATCCCTCCATCTGATCTCAACTGGGTCTCTAACTGAACTGACATGCATGAGTTATCCATGAGTGAATACTCAGTTATCTGAAATACAATAGATACATGCATGAAAGCATTAACTAACTGAACTCTCATTAATTTAGCAAACTGTTAAATTAATCAAACTGGACTTGACTCAGTTAATTGAGCCAACTAATTACAACTCAATATTACAACTCTCTCTTATCTCTTTAACTGATGGGTAAATCCCTCAATCAAAGGAGAAACTGTTGCATGTCCTCACATAAACTTCAAGTTTGATTTTCCTTAACTAATTAACTCAATATGAATTAACTAACTAATTGTCTAACTGCTATTAATACCAAATTCGAATTTTACTTCCTATGTTTAGTCTAGGGATTGACTAAAATAAGAAGTGATCCCAAAATGCTATTTTTAGAAAAGCTATTTTTTAGCACTTTCACTTACTAAACTTCTATTTATAGTCGGGCTATTTATAGCAGTGCTATTTAGAAAGGGATTATCAATAACCCCGATCCTGTCTCTGTGGAACTCGAACTTGCATTTTTACAATGCCTTAGTCAAAATATTTGCATCTTGCTCCTCGGTCGAAACATACTGCAACATCATCATCCTCTTGACCACATAGTCCCATAGATGATGGTAACGAATATCTATATGCTTGGACCTATCATGAAACACTGGAGTCTCATAGAATTTTATGCAACTCTGATTATCACAATATATCACTATAGGATCCATCATCTGACCAAACAATCCCACTAGAATCTTCTGCATCCAAATGGCCTTGCATGCTGCCTGACTGGCAACCATGTATTCAGCGTATAGTGAGCTAAGTGCCACTGATATTTGTTTCCTACTGTATCAAGAAACTGCAGTTGAACCAAGGTTGAAGATTCCTCAAGAAGTGCTCTTCCGGCCTGATGGACTACCAGCCCAATCCGCATCTGTGAACTATTCTGTGTGATAGAACCGTATTCTTCTACCATTGCATCAACCCAAACTGGCTGTTGTACTGCCTCCTAAAAATAAGAAGGTTCGATCGCTACACACTCCCCAACCAACGCCATTTAGCCAATGTATCTCTTAGGATATCTCCTCTCTCTGTGCTGAGAGGATGGCTGCCCCACATTCTCTCTCGCATCTAGCATCAGTCTGTCAGCTTCCTGCAAGCATTTCTACCCATCTCTAGAAGACTCTGCAGAAGTGGTGGTCTCCACTACTAGATCCTCTACATGTGGATGATCCACATCATCAGGAGGCTCCTCCTCCTTTGGAACTAAAAGTTCCTCATCACCATGCAACTTTATCTACCTATCAAGTGACACTGGCATGGCTCTCTACTCATCGAACTTCAGATCCCTGCGCACTACGGTCCTCTAACTTGCAGGCATAAACACAAGATAGTTGTGGCATGTATCTGTGTACCCCACAAGTATCCCTAACTTAGTTGTTGGGTCTAGCTTCTTCTGAGCATCTTTGGTCACATGACAGAAAACTGGTGATCCCAAGATGTGGAAGTGACTCACATCTAGTCAATTCCCCGAAAAATCCTCCATAGGTGTCTTCATCCCCAAGATATAATGAGGATTTTTGTTCTAAAGGTACGCTATTGTAATGCATGCCTCAGCCCACATATGAAGTGGTAGGCCTTGGTAATGCAACGTCGATCACGCTGCTCCCATAATAGATCTATTCTTCCTTTCAACCACCCCATTCTATTGTGGGTTTTGAGGTGCTGTCAATTCCCATTTAATTCCTTCTATACAATAGAAGTCTTTAAATTGCTGGGAAACATACTCTCCACCATTGTTGCTACAGAAGGATTTTACTTTCTTTCTTGATTCTTTCTCTATCAGGGCTTTAAACTCACAAAACCTTAAGAAGGTTTTCTCCTTATTTTTCATAAAGTAGATCCAGCATCTACGAGAAAAATAATCAATAAAACTAACTTAGTACCTCTACTTAGTAGTGGAGGTTGTAGAAATTAGTCCACATACATCTTAGTGAACTCGCTCCAGGATTGCTCGAGCTCTACTATCCCGATCCTAAAAGGATGCTTTCGCATACTTACCCAGGGTGCATCCTTTGCATGTATCTATTTGCTCCAGTTTTCCCTTCGGTAAGCCAGTACAAATTTGTTGCATGATCTTCAGGGCCCCGTGATGCAAGTGGCCTAGTCTTTTATGCCACAGTTCGCCAACATCTTGGCTCTGCACCACCTCTGCTTTGGAACTCAGTGTAGCATAGTCTTCTACCTCCAGGTTGTAGAGATTCTTTACTTGAATCCCAATTCACTTGGTCTGTTCGGTGCCGATATGCCTGAAGAAAAGTTTTCCTTTACTAAATATTACGTCATATCCTTTATCTTCTAGCATAGCAACAAACACAAGATTCTTTTTCAAACCTGGTACATACTTAACAGCAGATAGGCTGAGAGGATCATCATGCTCCCTCTGAAACACAACTGTAACTTCACCTGAGACATAGTACTTTCCATCATCGCCCATCTCGATCCTTCTCCTCCAATGCACTGAAAAGATTCTTGTCACCCAACATGTGGAAGGAGGCTCCACTATCTAGGTACCAAACACATCCCACCATGGATGAAACCATTCATGCGATAAGAGAGAAATCCAACTCAAACTATGAAGTTAGTGCATCAGCATCAGATCCCTTTGAGGAACCCTTCTTGGATTTCTTTTGTGGACAATTCATAGCATAATGGCCCACTTCATGACAGTTGAAGCATCACACCTTCAACTTGTCAACCTTCTTCCAACCATGAGAAGATTTGGATTGGGACGCCTTCCCTTTCCCTTTCTTAGCTTTACTCGCTAAAGCAGATTTTCTTATCACCTTGTTTTGATGAAGATCCATCCCTGGTGCTATGCCTTATCTCCTCCTGCATCAGATCCGACCAAAGTCGTTCCCAATCTGGCAGTTTCTCTCTTCCATTAACCGATTCCTAGTAACTATGCCAGCTCATATGAAGACTTAGTGCTAGACACACCATGTCGTCATAAACTATCATGACCCCTATGCTTGCAAGGTCATCCCTGCAGGTGGTGAGCTTGTTCAGGAACGTAGAGATTGTGTCTCCCTTTTCACACTTGATCTTTCGAAGTTTATCTTTCAGCGCCAGCTCCCTTTGATCGCTACTATTCTGATAAAGATCTTTCAATGTTTTCCACATCGAAAACAAAGTCTCCTTCCCATGGAGACTCAAGACAATGTGATCTCAAAATCCCTCCAGGAGGATTCTTCTTACTCTAGCCACACACTTTTTCGATTCCGCTAGTTGAGTAGCATCAGTCGGCTTTTGTACTTCTTGATCAATGAATTCCTTTAGGTTGTTATCTTCTAATACTACCTCCATGCGATCCTTCCAGGCTATATAATCTGAACTACCATCAAGGGAATATTCGAGTGTTAAACCATGAACACCATTGGTGAAATGGATGTAATAAGAACTCAATTCAATTTTTAGAAACCAAACTTTGAACATCTCCTATTAGGAAAGCATTCGGCAAATAATTATTATCTATTGTAGAATTTTGTACTGTCTCCAAAGCAACTATTTTGTAACGTTTGTAAATCGGTTGGTCATGATGAAAGGCTGAGAACTACATGTAGAATGATTAAGGCTCACCTAAGGCTCATAGAGGATTCCGATGATGGGGAAGAGGACGGGGAGGAGGATTTGGAAGAGGTTGGGACCACATAATTTTCTACAACTATGGAGAACTAGGACATTTTGCATACAACTACCAGAATCCCACTCACCCTTCTTGTTAATACTATCGACAATTTGATCATGTTATAGAAGATTTCCTGGTATTAATAACGAAGATGCAGGAGAAGAAGAACCAACAACCGATACATAATATTCAAATGATGAGATACGAGATGCATGAAGATGATCCTAGTATCAACATAGTCACATGAAGCGGTATATCCATTGGTGAAGACAAGGTTGAAGGCAAACAACTAGTATCAGATATATGGTTTTGAAGAGCCAGTGAGAAGAATGTTGGGTTTTATTTACATAGAGAAAAATAGAAGTTCATGGAGGCAAGATTTTTTTTATGGATCTTGGTGTTTCTATGTCTAAGAACCAGATGTCGTTAGTCCCATTAAATGAGAAACCTAAAGAACTTAATATGACGCAAGATTTAGATCCCACTATGTTAAAATCGTTTTTGAAGACCTGTATGAAGTTATTGTTGTACCTTTGAGATGATAATGGCCATCTATCATGCCAGAGCATCTAAGATAATTGTTTTTGGGTTTTTCTTTAATTTGGAGGACCAACAAATGAAATAGATGTAACGTTGTAATTCCTAACCTTTGAATAATATTAACAGTAAGGCAAAGGACTACTATAAAATTTCACAAAGTGATATAGCTTGAATAGTGGTGAGAAGAAACAAAAAATAATATGATCACCGTTTTCAGACTGAAAATTGGATAATCATAAGTATGAAAACCTTTAAACAATGTTCAGAAGGTTGAATAGAATATGCTTAAGCTTACAACAAGATGCTGATGATTTATTGATTCAGACGTGATTAATTAAACAAATAGTCCATTAATCCAATATTATCTCTTTATAAAATTATAGGAATAGATTGAAACACAATTATTCCTACCTAGGTATCTTTGTAATACATAAGAATATGAAGAAAAACATAATGTGCAATACTGGAAAAACTTACATGAAACACAAATTGTTTAAAACAGGATTCAGAATCCTTTGTTTTGTATTAAGGTTCCAGAAATGTCAAGTACATCAAATGCCTAGAAATGCTTCATTAAGGGTGCAACCCATAATAACTCGAGGAGAGAAATATTTATACAATAGTAGAACTAATAAACTAACCTAAATTGTTTTTACAAAAATAGATTATTGTGAAATCAAAATAATGGCTGCTATTTGATCTAGCACTATTTTAATGTTGCTCTGTTGGTGACTATCACTAAAAAAACTGAAGATTTGTTGAATCTGGCTGGATGCTCCTGCTATAAAAGTCCCGTTGTCTTTAGAATTTGATCTTTTTCCCTTTAAGCTACTTGGCTATTTGGTATTCATGCTGGATGTCATATTTACCGATGATATTTCACCTAATACACTTTGACCTTGTTGACCTGTTAATATCCTTTACTATTGTTTTTACTTTTTATTGTACATTTCAAGTTTTTACTGTGTATTTCAACAATAAATCATTTATTTTTTACATGTCTCAGCATCAGGTAGTTGGATATTGGTCATCTTTCTGTATATTTCATATGTTTGTCTTTTAACTGTATGTCTTTATCTGCCTCCTCTATTTTAACATTTACTATTTGTATGTGAAGGATTTCTTTTTTGTTTTAACCCTTACTATGTAGATTGTTTTCTTATGTTGTGTAATAAATGTATTTTTCTTCTAAATAAAGGCTTTTGAATGGATTTCCTTGTGAATATGGAACAAATAGGTTTTAAATGATCGCCTACAAAATACAATAATTGTTAAGAGAAAGACAGGCTAACAAGGAGGTGATAATGGTTTTATTTGAGTTGAGAGTTCTGTGGACGGAATCCTGGTAGTGTTTGGATGGTAATTAGAGGTCAATTTGAGTTGCATAGGCTCAAGGTGGCGCAGGAAGGGTTAGGAGGGTTTCACTATGTAAACGAATGAAAAGAGTGAAAACAAGGGTCTTTGGTGTTTAAATGGGAAATGATTAACTTTTTAAAATTTGGCACAGAAATCGATAAGTGAACAATGATGGTTTTTTCCTATGTAGGGAGGGAAATATTATTGCTCACCGCACTGCTTTTGGCCATGGGGTGGTTTTTCTCTGAGGTCACGTGAGTTAATGTGGGACTGCCATGTAACCACAAGGGGCTGAGCAAAACCACGAATCTTGCGTGTTCTTGGGCCTTTAAAGATCAGAGGTCGGGAGCATGCAATATTGATGTGGGTTGTTAGATCTGGGAGAGGATGATCGAAGGATTGTCATTCGATGGAGTTGCACTAAGGTGAATCAATGGAGATTAGCAGGGCCCGAGGAATAATTACAAGTGATTTGTAATTATTTATGACATAAGCGAGGATTAAACATAAACAGGTTAAAAACATAATTCACGGGTTGATGGAGTGGGACTAGGGTTAATTGCGATAGGGTCTATTTAACCAGACCAAGGGGCTGGGTTAAAAGGCCTTATATCAGGAAAATGTGATTTTTTCAAAGTTAAATTAAATAAAGGGGGGGAACATAAAACTTTTAGGATAAAGGGTTTTATGTGTAAAAAGGGTTTTTGCCAGGAAAACATGAATATAGTGGAGCTAACTTTATAAAGTGGAGGCGGGAATAAAAGTTAGGATAAAGGGTTTTTTATGGGTTTTTATGGGTTTTAAGGGAAATCACAAGGGGAAAGTGATTTTTTCAATGGGGAAAGGGTTTCACACTAGGGAAAAGGGGTTTCTGGGTAGGGGAATGAGTTTGGATGGTAAATTGCTAGGAAAATGTGTGAAACCAAGGGGAAAAGGTGAAAATGAAGGGAAAAGGGTATTTTCTTAGGAAATGATGGGATAATGAGAAAATTAGTAAGCATATAGTGGGGAATGAAATGAAATGAGGGGAAGTTAACCAAATCAGCTAGTGAACATCTTTTCACTTTCGTAACTACTCCTGCACACTGAAACACATGATTAAGCATGATAAAAGTGCTTATGCTTCAATCAACTTTGTACTTCTGCAACCTTTCTTCTATCTACCCTTTACTTATCCTATCATTTTTTCTTCACTTTATTGGGTGCATTTAAGCTAGAAGACCCTTTCTTTCCTTTGTCTTTTGAAAAGAAAACTATATAATTCTAACTTTATAACATCTAAGGGCTCATATTAAACTAATGAGCTCCTTATTATTCTCTACCTAACTATTGATCTACCAAGATTAAACAATTTGGCTATATCTTTATTCTCTAACTATAAACATGAAATTTAAAGCATGAAATAGTCAAGATTAAACTATTTGACTATCATGTGTTGTGGCATTTATGACAAGATGCAAACAACCATTATTTTGCATAATAAAGTAATAATTGGCGGCACTTTGACTTGCACACTTTCAGAGTTTATTGCTTTTTTCCTTTTCTCTCTAACCTATAATTTTATTTTTGCCTTCATTTTTTAGGGCATCTATTATAACATTTTCTTTGATATGGACATATTTATCAAAATATTTCCTAACATTTTGATATAGTATTATTTTTTTCCATATCCTAGCTTAACATTTTTTTGAAAATATTTTCATTTTTTGAAAAATATATTCATTTTTTGATTAATTGATTCTATCTTACTAAAATAAAAGAATGCTACAACATTGGATCCAACTGGGGACTGCTTTCTCTTGTAGAATGCAAAGAACCCTTAGATCCATGTGCCTTCTCCTCAAGCTATGGAGTCTTTTGATGTAAAAAATCACAGTGACAACTTGGAAAGTAAAAGAAACTGGAGCTTTTATAATGGTAGTAATGAAATATACTTCAACTTCTTAGTACTAAATGTAATTCTTGAGAAGCCTTCCATTTATAGGTTAAGCAGAATATAGCCCCTCAAGATTTTGTAGCACAAAAGTGTCATTTCACTTCATTTCAGTGATTTCTAAAGGTCCAAACCACAGGTTGTCAAACATGCCATGCTTTCCCTTTTCTTCTCTCCTAGAATCCCATCTTAAAACTAGATCACCTTCCTTCAAGTCCCTTTCCCTGGATCTTCTATCAAGCAGGCTCTTCATCTTACTTTGATACTTTTTCAATTTGTATTAAACTTCATCTCTATTTTCATTTAGTTCAATAATATGATTTATTTTGCCTGAAAAATCATTGAGTTCATTTGTTGAATCCTGCAGGAATTTCAAAATAGGGAAGGCCAAATTGGTAGGGAAGATTGCATTTTTCCCATAAACTAACTGGAAACGAGATTTTCTATTAGATCTCTTTGGAGTAACTCTGTTTGCGCATACTGCAGAAATTAAATGAGAGTCCTAGCTCTTTTTATGATCTTCTAGAGTCTTGTTGATTACCTTTACCAAGATTTTATTTGAAGATTCTGCAAGGCTATTACCTTGTGGGTAATATGGAGTTGAATGATGTAATAGAATCTGATATTTTTGACAAAACTTAATCATTTTAACACTAGAAAGAGTTTTTGCATTATCAGTGATAATTTGAGTTGGGCAACCATCTAGATAAGATGTTCTCTTCAATAAATTTAATTACTACTGAATCAATAACATTTCTCACTAGAATTGTTTCCACCCATTTAGTGAAGTATTCTATTGCAGTCAGGATCCATCTATGTTGATTACTTGAAGTGGGATGAATCTCTCTAATAAAATCTAATCCCCATTGGCTAAAAGGTTCTGAGGCTATTGATGGAACCAGTGGAAGAGCTTCTAATTTTTGCTTACCAGCAAACATTTGACAAGGAACATAGTCTCCGACCTTTTCTCCTACTTGCAAGAACAATGTTGGCCAATAAAATCCTCCCCTTAATATATTATATGTTGTTTCCCTCCAAGAATAATGTCCTCCACAAAATCTTGTATGAAACTGGTCAATGATTCCTTCAATTTCTGATTCTGTTAAACATAATAACAAAATATTTAGTGGGTCTTTCCAATACAAATTTGCATTTATGATATAGTACTTGACTTCTTTTAGTTTGAGAGTTTTACATTGGCTTTTGGAGAATGATGCTGGACATTTCAAATTGGATCAAGAAATTTACAATATCTTGGTACCAATCTGACAATAGAAATTTGTCATCAATGTATAAAGGGTGGATTTGATTTGAAGGTAAAGGTTCTTGTGGATTCTTTTCTTCATGATGAATGGAAGGTTCTTGTGGATTATCCTCTTCAGGATGAAGGGAAGGTTCTTGTGGATTCTTCCCATTTGAAGTTCGAGAAGGTTCTTGTTGATTCTTCCCTTGTATCTCTAAAATAGAATTGATTCCTAGCACTTTACAGTTGGATTCAACTAGAAGCTTAGCTAATCCTTGGCCTTTCACTAGCTTTGTAGTTTTGATAGTTAGGTCAAACTCCATTATTTGAATGAACCACCTACCTCTCTTCTCATCAGTGTCTGGTTGGGTTAAAACAATTTTTATAGCACTATTAGGAAAATAAGTAGTAATAGGAGAATGTAGGACATACATCCTAAATGATTTCAAGGCTTGAATAAGGGCATAGACTTGCTTCTCAATTATGTCACACTTAAGCTTGACATATCTCATAACCTTACTGAAAAATGCTATGGGTTGGTCATGGGAATCTTCATTCTTTTGTAGTAGAACTACAACAAGGGTTGTTTCTGAGGCAAAGGAAAAGTGACTGAATGGTTTAATGTAGTCAGGGCTGGCCAAGGTGGGAGCTTCAGAGATAACTTTCTTAATCTTATCAAATGCATTCCTGGAAGAGACAATCCATTTAACTTCATGATCTTTTTATAGCATGTCAGTTATATCTTTTACAATCTCAACATAATTTGGGATGAATCTCCTTAAAAAAAACAATATTTCCTAGAAAAGCTTGAATCTCCTTCTTGTTTCTAGGTAAGGTCAATGTTTTAATGGCAAACACGTGCTTGGGATCAATCGCCACTCCATCTTTCGAAATTATATGGCCCAACATTTTTCATTCTTTTATAGAAAATATAGACCTTCTAGGATTAAATGGTATTCCAAATTTTCTACACCTATCAAAAACCTTCATCAAGTGCTTTAGATGTTTCTGATTAGATTTAGAAAAAAGGTTATGTCATCAATATAAATTACCACAAATTTATTTACTTTTCCCACAAAAGCTACATCCATAACTCTCTAAAATGTTTTTCCAACATTGGTTAAGCCAAATGGCATTCTAGCATACATTAATGTACCTTAGGGTGTAGTAAAGGTTGTTTTCTCTCTCTTCGCTGAATCAACATTTACCTAATTATGGCCTGGAAAACCATCAAGCATAGAAAGTCTTTGTGCTCCTGAAACCATTTGAAGCAACTGATCCATTTTGGGCAAAGGATAGTTATCCTTTAATTATGCTTTGTTCAAATTTCTGAAGTCCACATAAAGTCTAATTTCTCTATTCTTCTTTCTAATAGGAACTAAATTTGCAAGCCAATTAGAATATCTAAGAGGGAGAATGATCCGCGCATCTAGAATTTTCTTAATTTTCTTTTCTAAAGCTAGTAGAAGAGCTAGATTGACCCTCCTATGTTTTTGCCGATAAGAAATTGCTTTTGGCTTTAAAGGAATCTTATGATGTATTAATGAAGTATCATAGGTTTCTAGATCAACATAGGTCCATGCAAAAACATCCTTATAATTTTAAAGTAATGTAAGATATTGAGCTTTGATCTCAGGATCTAGAGATGCATAGATTTTGATGTTTTTAATATAATCATTTGTTCCAATATTAATTTCTTCTATGTCATTGAGTGAAGAAATGCATTGAGAGTTTTAGAGGACATCATTTTGATCAAACAATTTTTCTAAAGGAATGAGGTCTTTGGGAATAAAATTGTTATACAATTGAATAATGTCATGATCAACCATTTTTGAATTGAAATTTTAAATATCATCTCCATTTGTATTTTCATATATTTGTGTTCTATCTTCATCAATTTGTAGAAGTGAAAAATCATCTACAACTTGCAGAAAATATTTCAAATGTTCATCATCTTCAAATATCTGCCAATGTTTTAGATTGTCTGGGATGCATGGTCTATACTTGACTTGTATTTGATAGAGTATATTGGTCTGACCAGTAATTTTAAATGAACTAGCAGAAGTAGCTAAGGCATCTCCATGAATATTATGATTTCTTGCGATACAAGTCAAATTAAAAGCATCAAAGAAGTTTTCAACTGAATCTCAAACTTCATTTCGATAAGAACTAAGTCTAGGATGCTTAGCCTAGAAAATATTTTTCACTTGTTTGATAATAAGTTCTAAATCAGTAAAAACACTTAAGTTTTGAACCTTTAAGCTTTTGGCGAATTGTAGTCCCAAAAGGAAAGCTTCATATTCAACCACATTATTTGTAACTTTGAAGTCAAGTTTGCATGATTGGGTGATATTTTATTTTTCTGGTGAAATTAAAACTACCCCTGCTCCTACTCCATCTTTTGTACAAGAGCCATCAAAAAATTGTTTCCATACATCAGATTGATTTTGTCCAGGACTTTCAATTAAATATTCTATTTTAACTTGAGTTTCATGTATTTGGTTTGAAGAGAGTTGAAAGAAACCAAAATCTTGATCAATTTCATAAATGGGATGGTTCCTTGGCTAGTATGTTTTGAAAACAGTGTGCAAAAATATTACCTCTCTATATAACCCTAGTTGTTCTCCCCCATAAAATGGAATAGTGGCATAAGGCATATCCATCTGAAGAGTTCCCCCTAATTTGTAACAACATGACCTAGAAAGGAGCATTCCAAATTTGGGAGGAATATCTGTGACAACTATATCTAGCACTACACCTTTCAATGGAATTTGGGAAAGTGTGACTACTAAATCCTTAATCAATCCTAAGCAAGGCACCGTTTTAGAATCAAGGGTGTACAAGTCATGGTAGGATCTAGTTATGTCAAGTCTCAAATGGTCCATGATAGTTTTTGGCATGAGGTTATGTGATGCTCCAAAATCAAGCATACAATTATATAACATGGAATCATTTGTCTTAACTGAGCTAAGACCAAAGACAATTGTTAGTTTTTCATCTTGTAGACTAATGATATCACTTTTAGCATCAGCCAAGGTGTTTTGTATCCATTTGGAGACTTGAATTTTATACCCAAGGTTTTTGGAAAGTTCTGAAAGTGGAATTGGGATTTTAACTCTTTCTAACTCTTTTTCAACATTAAATGTAGTCAAAGAATATTTATCATTTTGAGCAATATCAGTTGACTGATTTAATGGTCGAATAACAATTGTTTGAGTTTCAGAAGCTTTGTTACAAGGTTCAATTATTGGAGTCTCCTTAGGAGGTCTTCCAGGGCTAGGTCTAGGCCTAACACCATATCTCTTGTTCAACTCTACAATTAAAAACTCAGAGAAGGCATGCTATATAAAAACCTGTGAGGATTCTTGATCTTCTTGAACTTGATTTTTTTGTGAGAGAGGAATAATAACTATTTGATTATAAGAAGTATCCATGTTATTGATATCTTCAGTAATAGTCATAGTATTTCCATCAGGTTGTTGGTCATCTATCAGTAAAGGAGTGGGAACTTGCTGATCATTACTAGGTCTCTGAATAATTTGTAATTACAGATTCCTTCTATACTGACCTTGATTTTGATTTTGGGGTCTAGTAACTATTTGTTGAACTGTCCTAGATTGAGTCTCAATCTTGCAAAATATATTACATAGATTTCTATGAAGAGACGTTATTTCATCTATTTTAGAATCTTCAATTTTAATCTTAGAAGAACTAGAGGAACTAGAGGCCTCTTGAATAGGTTTGAGCTTTCTTTGGTCCTTTTCCTCTTTAGCTTTCAAGGAAGTCGAAGCATCCCGATTTTATTCCACCTCTATAGCATTTGTTTGCATATCTTCAAGAGTTCTTGAAGTTCTCTCTCTTAGCATTACATCAAAATCATCATCAAAGGCTTTATAAAACTTAAACTTAGTTGCTGCTACAATGGGTTTACAATTAGGGGGCATATTATGATAAATTTTATTGAACCTTTTGATAAAATCTGATACAGGTTCACCAAAGTTTCTTTTAAGTTCTTCAAACTCAGTCAGAAAGTAAATAGGAAATTTCTTTACACTGCATTGGTTTTTAAATATGTTTGTAGGCTCTTCCCAATTTCTAATGGAATTTGAAATTCACTGCCTAAACCAGATTATTACATTTCCTTCAAGTGACTGTACAAACAATCTCATGTAAACATTTTCTTGTTTGATATTCATGTTCTCTTCAAATTCTATAAAAGCTTGAAGATCGTCCTCAGTTGAGGGACCAGTTTCTCCATTATACCTGGGAAGGTTTTTCAAGTACCCAACTCGGAATGCATCTAGGTTAGAAGGTAAGACTAAAGCTACATATCTAGCTTGTACAATATGTTGGAATTCCATAGTAGAATGTGGTGTATGAAGTGTCTATGTGGATGAAGAAGAAGAAGATGAAGAAGATGAAGAAGAGGTAGAAGAAGGCGATTAAGGGGGTGTGTTACCATGTGGAGGTGAAGAAGGAGGAGGTCGCCTGAATAACTTTAAAGGAGTCTTAAGAACTAACTCTGGGACATGTGAATGAATATCATCATTTGTTTCAAAGAGTGGATTTGAATATATAGAGATTCTCTCTTCAAGTTGTTCAGAAGTGGAAGGGAATAAATAAGTGGTAGGGGATATGAAATCTGTTGGTTTTTTTCAGGTAAATGAACACCCAAGTTAAACTCAGTTTTAGGTGATCTTGGTGGTAAAGGGGGTTCTTTATGTGTTTCAAAAGAATGAATGAGTAAAGCTGAATCTAAATCAACTTCCCTATCTAATAGTTCAGAAACCCTAGGAGGTATTTGTGTCAAATCAAGATCAGATGGAATATTACTAAAAGGATCAAATGATACTAATTATTCAGACTACAAGGCCGAAGAAGAAGAAGATGGTTGATGTATCCTTTTAGAACTGACTTTTCTCAGGAGTATTTCAGGATCTGACAGTGGATTAACTAAGCCAAATTCTAAGTGAGATCTAGTATGCTTAAAAGGTGTCAGTTTGGGCTAGTCAAGTCGCCAGATGAAGGATTTTAAACTTTCTAGAACTATAATCACCTTAAAGGAATAGAATAAATATAATTGCCCTAGGAAAAATTATTGGAATTCGAGTCTACGGCAACGACGACAGTACCTCTAAGATGATAATGGTCAGTTATCATGCTGGAGCATCTAAGATAATTGTTTTGGGTTTTTTTTTTTTAATTTGGAGGACCAATGAATGAAATAGATGTACCACTGTAATGCCTAACCTTTTGAATTGAAATTTTAAATATCATCTCCGTTTGTATTTTCATATATTTTTGTTCTATCTTCATCAATTTGTAGAAGTGAAAATTCATTTACAACTTGCAGAAAATATTTCAAATGTTCATCATCTTCAAATATCTCCCAATGTTTTAGATTGTCTGGGATGGATGGTCTATACTTGACTTGTATTTGATAGAGTATATTGGTCTGACCAGTAATTTTAAATGAACTAGCAAAAGCAGCTAAGGCATCTCCATGAATATTATGATTTCTTGGGATACAAGTCAAATTAAAAGCATCAAAGAATTTTTCAACTTAATCTCAAACTTCATTTCGATAAGACCTAAGTCTAGGATGCTTAGTCTAGAAAATATTTTTCACTTGTTTGACAATAAGTTCTAAATCAGTAAAAACACTTAAGTTTTGTACCTTTAAGCTTTTGGCGAATTGTAGTCCCAAAAGGAAAGCTTCATATTCAACCACATTTTTTGTAACTTTGAAGTCGAGTTTGCATGATTGGGTGATATTTTATTTTCCTGGTGAAATTAAAACTACCCCTGCTCCTACTCCATCTTTTGTACAAGAACCATCAAAAAATTGTTTCCATACATCAGATTGATTTTGTACAGGACTTTCAATTAAATCTTCTATTTTAACTTGAGTTTCATGTATTTGGTTTGAAGAGATTTGAAAGCAACTAGAATCCTGATCAATTTCATAAATGGGATGGTTCCATGGCTAGTATGTTTTGAAAATAGTGTGCAAAAATATTACCTCTCTATATAACCCTAGTTGTTCTCCCCCATAAAATGGAATAGTGGCATAAGGCATATCCATCTCAAGAGTTCCCCCTAATTTGTAACAGCATGACCTAGAAAGGAGCATTCCAAATTTGGGAGGAATATCTGTGACAACTATATCTAGCACTACACGTTTCAATGGAATTTGGGCAAGTGTGACTACTAAATCCTTAATCAATCCTAAGCAGGGCACCGTTTTAGAATCAAGGGTGGACAAGTCATGGTAGGATCTAGCTATGTCAAGTCTCAAATGGTCCATGATAGTTTTTGGCATGAGGTTATGTGATGCTCCAAAATCAAGCATACAATTATATAACATGGAATCATTTGTCTTAAGAATTACATAGAAAGGAGGCACTATTTCATCTATTAGATCTGAGTTAGGACCAAAGACAACTGTTAGTTTTTCATCTTGTAGACTAATGATATCACTTTTAGCATCAGCCAAGGTGTTTTGTATCCATTTGGAGACTTGAATTTTATACCCAAGGTTTTTGGAAAGTTCTGAAAGTGGAATTGGGATTTTAACTCTTTCTAACTCTTTTTCAACATTAAATGTAGTCAAAGCATATTTATCATTTTGAGCAATATCAGTTGGCTGATTTAATGGTCGAATAACAATTGTTTGAGTTTCAGAAGCTTTGGTACAAGGTTCAATTATTGGAGTCTCCTTAGGAGGTCTTCCAGGGCTGGGTCTAGGCCTAACACCATATCTCTTGTTCAACTCTACAATTAAAAACTCAGAGAAGGCGTGCTATTTAAAAACCTGTGAGGATTCTTGATCTTCTTGAACTTGATTTTGTTGTGAGAGAGGAATAATAAATGTTTGATTAGAAGAAGTATCCATTTTATTGATATCTTCACTAATAGTCATAGTATTTCCATCAGGTTGTTGGTCATCTATCAATAAAGGAGTGGAAACTTGCTGATCATTACTAGGTCTCTGAATAATTTTTAATTGTCGATTCCTTCTATACTGACCTTGATTTTGATTTTGGGGTCTAGTAACTATTTGTTGAACTATCCTAGATTGAGTCTCAATCTTGCAAATTATATTACATAGATTTCTACGAAGAGACGTTATTTCATCTATTTTAGAATCTTCAATTTTAATCTTAAAAGAACTAGAGGAACTAGAGGCCTCTTGAATAGGTTTGAGCTTTCTTTGGTCCTTTTCCTCTTTAGCTTTCAAGGAAGTCAAAGCATCCCGATTTGCTTCCACCTCTATAGCATTTTTTTGCATATCTTCAAGAGTTCTTGAAGTTCTCTCTCTTAGCATTACATCAAAATCATCATCAAAGGCTTTAGAAAACCTAGACTTAGTTGCTGCTACAATGGGTTTACAATTAGGGGGCATATTATGATAAAGTTTATTGAACCTTTTGATAAAATCTGATACAAGTTCACCAAAGTTTCTTTTAAGTTCTTCAAACTCAGTCAGAAAGTAAATAGGATCTTTCTTTACACCGCATTGGTTTTTAAATATGTTTGTAGGCTCTTCCCAATTTCTAATGGAATTTGCAAGTCACTGCCTAAACCAGATTATTACATTTCCTTCAAGTGACTGTACAAACAATCTCATCTAAAAAATTTCTTATTCGATATTCATGTTGTCTTCAAATTCTATAAAAGCTTGAAGATGGTCCTTAGTTGAGGGACCAGTTTCTCCATTATACCTGGGAAGGTGTTTCAAGTACCGAACTCGGAATGCATCTAGGTTAGAAGGTAAGACTAAAGCTACATATCTAGCTTGTACAATAGGTTGGAATGCCATAGTAGAATGTGGTGTATGAAGTGTCTGTGTGGATGAAGAAGAAGAAGATGAAGAAGATGAAGAAGAGGTAGAAGAAGGTGATTAAGGGGGTGTGTTACCATGTGGAGGTGAAGAAGGAGGAGGTCTCCTGAATAACTTTAAAGGAGTCTTAAGAACTAACTCTGGGACATGTGAATGAATATCATCATTTGTTTCAAAGAGTGGATTTGAATATATGGAGATTTTCTCTTCAAGTTGTTCAGAAGTGGAAGGGAATAAATAAGTGGCAGGGGATATGAAATCTGTTGGTTTTTTTCAAGTAAATGAACACCCAAGTTAGACTCAGTTTTAGGTGATCTTTGTGGTAAAGGGGGTTCTTGATGTGTTTCAAAAGAATGAATGAGTAAAGCTGAATCTAAATCAACTTCCCTATCTAATAGTTCAGAAACCCTAGGAGGTATTTGTGTCAAATCAAGATCAGATGGAATATTACTAAAAGGATCAAATGATACTAATTATTCAGACTACAAGGCCGAAGAAGAAGAAGATGGTTGATGTCTCCTTTTAGAACTGAATTTTGTTAGAAGTATTTTAGGATCTGACAGTGGATTAACTAAGCCAAATTCTAAGTGAGATCTAGTATGCTTAAAAGGTGCCAATTTGGGCTAGTCGAGTCGCCAGATGAAGGATTTTAAACTTTCTAGAACTATAATCACCTTAAAGGAATAGAATAAATATAATTTCCCTAGGAAAAATTATTGGAATTCGAGTCTCCGGCAACGACGACAGTACCTCTAAGATGATAATGGTCAGTTATCATGCTGGAGCATCTAAGATAATTGTTTTGGGTTTTTTTTTTTAATTTGGAGGACCAATGAATGAAATAGATGTACCACTGTAATGCCTAACCTTTTGAATAATATTAGCATTAAAGAAGAGGGCTGCTATAAAATTTCACATAGTGATATAGCTTGAATAGTGGTGAGCGGAAACAAAGAATAATATGATTATCATAGTTTTCAAACTGAAAATTGAATAATCATAAGTATGAAAACCTTTAAACAATGTTTAGAAGGTTCAAGAGAATATGATTAAGCTTACAACAAGATGTTGATGATTCATTGATTCAGAGGCAATTAATTAAACAGACAATCCATTAATCCATTCTCTTGATAGATTATCACTTCAGAAGCTTATAGGAATAGATTGAAACACAATTATTCCTACTCAGGTATCTCTGTAAGACATAAGAATATGAAGAAAAACATAACATGTAATACTGGAAAAACTTACAGGAAACACAAACTCTGTGAAATAGGATTCAAAATCCTTTGCTTTGTATTAAGGTTCCAAAAAGGTCAAGTACATCAAATGCCTAGAAATGCTTCATCAAGGGTGCAACCCATAATAACTTGAGAAGAGATTTATTTATACAAAAGTAGAACTAAGCAAATATCCTAAACTATTTAAAAAAAATTAGATTATTGTGAAATCAAAATAATGACTACTAGTCAATTTGGGACTATTTTGATGGTGCTCTGTTGGTGACTATCACTGAAAAAACTGAAGATTTGTTGAATCTGGCTGATTGTTCCTATTATTTAGGTCCTGTTGTCTTTAGACTTTGATCTTTTGCCCTTCAAGCTGCTTGGCTATTTGGTCTTCACGCTGCATGTCATATTTACTAATGATCTTTCACTTGATACACTTTGACCTTGTTGACATGTCAATATAGTTTACTGTTCTTTTTAATTTTTACCGTACATTTCAAGTTTTTATTGTGTATTTCAACAGTACATCATTTAGTTTTTACATGTCTCAGCATTAGGTAGTTGGATATTGATCATCTTTCTATATATTTCATCTACTGTCTTTTAATTGTATGTCTTTATCTGCCTCTTATGTTTTAAGATTTACTGTCTCTGTGTGAAATATTTCTTTTTTGCATTAACCCTTACTGTGTAGATTGCTTCCTTCTACTCTATAATAAATGTATTTTTCTTCTCAATAAAGGCTTTTGAATCGATTTCCTTGTGAATCTAGAACAAACAGGTATTATATGATCGCTTGCAAAATACAACAATTCTTCAGAAAAACACAGGCTGACAGGGATGTGATAATGATTTTACTTGAGATGAGAGGTCTGAGGATGTTGTCCTGGCAATGTTTGGATGGTAATCAAAGGTCGAATTGAGTTACAGAGGCTCAGGGTGGCACAGGAATGGTTAGGAGGGTTTCATTGTGTAAAGGGGAAAAAGGAGAAAAAATGAGGGTCTTTGTTTGGCATTTAAATGGGAAACAGTTAAATTTTTAAAATTTGGTGTGGAAATCGATAAGTGAACAATAATGGTTTCGACCTATGAAAGGAGGGAAGTATTATTGCTTATCACACCACTTTTGGCTGTGGGGTGGTTTTTCTCCAAGATCACCCCATTTAACGTGGGACTGCCACGTAACCACAAGGGGCTTGAACAAAACCATGAATCTCACATGCTCTCAGGCCTTTAAAGATTAGATATCGAGAGCACACGATATTGCTGTGGGTAATTAGATCTAGGAGCAGATGATCAAAGGGTTGTTGTGCGGTGAAGTAGCACGGAGGTGAATTAATAGAGATTAGTGGGGCCTAGGGAATAATTACAAGTGATTTGTAATTATTTATGATATAACCGAGGATTAAACATAAACAGATTAATGTAGAAATTCCCACTATAGATCAACAAATTATGCAATAGACTAAAGCAAAATACAAGATCTACTTCTACAACAAAATTTGTGGAAGCTTAATCAAATTGAGCAATATCAATGAGAACACATATAAATGAGAATGAGAAATCAATCACACATCACACAAAAGAAATAACTCAGGGAAAGCCTCAACCTAAAACACCAATCTTTGTATTATCATACAAGTGGAAATATGTTTGAGTTACAAAGAGAATCAGCTCACAAGCTATCCTACTCTCTCTGCAATCAAACTACTACTCAAGATAGTCAAAGGCTTCTCACAAATCTTCTCCTCTGCCCTCCAAGCCTCCCATTTCCTTACGCAGTTTTCTTTGGGGTCTAGTGCTGCCACCTGTCTGAATTGGCCTCTTCACACAGTCACTAACCTCTGATCTAACTGTGCAATCCTGAAGGAGATAATTCCTTTTACATGGATGAGTTTCCTATATAGGAAAAATCCTCCAACTAATAGTACACTATCCCTTCCTTTGATCTCAACTAGGCCTGTGACTGAACTGACATGCATGACTTATTTATGAATGAATATTCAGTTATCTGGAGAGCAGCAGTTACATGCATGCAAGCATTAACTAACTGAACTCACAATTAATTCCACAAACTATTGGAACTAATCTAAATGGACTTAACTCAGTTAACTGAGCCAAATAATTACAACTCAATATTACAACTCATCCTTATCTCTTTAACTTATGGATAAATTCCTCAATCAATGGAAAAACTGTTGCATGTCCCCACATAGACTTCATGTTTGATTTTCTACAACTAATTAACTCAAGATGAATTAATTAATTATTTTACAAACAATGCCTAAGATCAAATTAAAATTTTACTTCTCAATTTTAGTTCAGGGACTAACTAAAATTGGAATCCATCCCGAAATTCTATTTATAGCAATGCTATTTTTAGCACTTCCATTTTTCATTCCTAGTTTCTATGTCCGACACTGGTACCCGAACTGCGATTTATAATAGTGTTATTTTTAAAACTTCTATTTTTAGCATTTCTTGCTGCCATTTTCAACAATTAAAAACATAATGCGTGGGTTTATGGAGTGGAACCAGGGTTAACTATCGCAGGGATTCTTTAACCACACCAAGGGGGTGGGTTAAAAGGTCTTATATTGGGAAAATGTAATTTTTACAGAGTTAAATTAAATATAGCGAGGGGAACATAAAAATTTTAGGATAAAGGGTTTTATGTGTAAAAAGGGTTTTTGTCGAGAAAACATGAATATAGCAGAGTTAACTTTATAAATCGGAGGGGGGAATAAAAGTTAGGATAAAGGGTTTTTTTATGGGTTTTAGGGAAATCACAAGGGGAAAGTGATTTTTTCAATCGAAGGGGTTTCACACTAGGGAAAAGGGGTTTTTGGGTAGGGGAATGAGTTTGGAGCGTAAATTGCTAGGGAAATGTTTGAAACCAAGGGGCAAAGGTGAAAATGAAGGGAAAAGGGTATTTTCTTAGGAAATGATGGGATAATGAGGAAATTAGTAAGTATGGATTGGGGAATGAAATGAAATGAGGGGAAGTTAACCAAATCAGCTAGTGAACATATTTTCATTTTCATAACTGTTCCTGCACACTAAAACACATGATCAAGCATGATAAAAGTGCTTATGCTTCAATCAACTTTGTACATCTGCAACCTTTCTTCTACCTACCCTTTACTTATCCTAACATTTTTCCTTCACTTTATTGGGTGAATTTAAGCTAGCAGGCCTTTTCTTTCCTCTTTCTTTTGAAAAGAAAACTATCTAATTCGAACCTTATAACATCCAAGGGCTCAGATTAAACTTATGAGCTATTTATTATTCTCTACCTAACTACTGGTCTCCCAAGATTAAACCTTTTGCCTAGATCTTTATTCTCTAACTATAAACACGAAATTTAAAGCATGAACTAGTCAAGATTAAATTATTTGACTATCATGGGTTGTGGCATTTATGACAAGCTGAACACAACCATTATTTTGCATAATAAAGTAAAAAGTGGTGGCACTTTGACTTGCACACTTTCAGAGTTTATTTCTTTTTGCTTTTTTTCTCTCTAACCTACCATTTTATTTTTACCTTCATTTTTTAGGGCATCTATTCTAACATTCTCTTTGATATGGACATATTTATCAAAATATTTCCTAACATTTTATTCAATATTCTTTTTTTCCATATCCTAGCTTAAAATTTTTTGAAAAATATTTTCATTTTTTGACTAATTGATTCTATCTTACCAAAACCAAAAAATGCTACAATAGTTATTACGAGATCAAAAGGAAGTTAAGGGAATACAAGAGATGATAGGTAACTATGATAGCAAGGATAAGTCGTTACAGAACAACGCATGGATATAAGGTGAACCGAAGTGAGAAGAGAACTGGTAGCGAGATGCGGTTGACAACATAGATTGGTAATTTCGAAATGGACTAAGTAATCCTAGACTTCGGCTCTGATGCTAACATACTAGTAAGGCAATCTTGGGAACGTATGGGGAAGCCTAAGCTACAGTGGTCGCCAATTTAGATGCGCATGGTGAACCAACAAAAGATAATTCCAATGTGTCGTGTGCATGGAGCAATTGTAGATATGGAAGGCACAAGTGTAATGCAAGATTTTGAATTTATTGAGATAGTAGATGAAAGTAATCCATACCCAACATTGCTTCGCATTGATTGGACCTTTGACATGAAGAAAATAATTAAGTAAATAAGCAAAGCATGGTATTTGAAAAGAATGATCTTTGAGTGATTATTTCGTTGGATCCAGCTAAAGGTGCGCAATACATAGATCCATTATGTGATTATTATGAAGATGAAGACATTGAGAACATATATAAGCTAGCTGCTTGAAATGAAGATTGGATCAATTCCACTAAGGATGGAAGGATCAGTTGGGAGAAGGACAGTTCCTACCAATCAGATTTAGATGAAGACTTAGAAAACTGGCAAAATCGGTTGCATGATGTCTCTACGCTACGATGCAATTGAATTACAAAGTAAATACGTTGTATATCTAGTGAGGTGCGTAAGTTTCCTTATTATGATGTCTTCGATGATGTCAATGTTTTTCTTAACCATTTTGAAAGGGGCATACCAGAGGAGCACCAATTCTAGGCCTTAGATTTGGCGTTGAGAGCTACACCTACAAGATGGTGGGGTATGCACAAGGATAATATTGTTGGCTAGAAGGAATATCATAGAATGATGCAATTAAGGTTTGGCTATGCAAACACCCAACTCACTAAAAATTACACATGAAAGAATGATCCCTGCGAACATTTGGCTCGATGAACTAAGGCATGGGTTGAGGTACCTCAACAAGTGTGGGTGCATATCTTTATTCATACCTTGGATGTTACCCCAAGGAACTGGTATTTAAAGACAGAGATATGATATGGGACTACTAACTGGGATAAAATGAAGGAGAGTTTCTTTCTGACATTCAGTTTTAAAGATGGGATCAAATGAATTGATGAAGTGATTCATGAGATTAAATAAGAAATCTTCCGAACACCCATAGAGCCTATCACTTAGATATAGCCCGAATGGAATACATAGCTAAAACATGCTTTGGAAAGTTAAAATGTTAGTATGGAAGAAGGTGATGAACATCTACGGAATATTAATATCCCTGAGTCAGAGGGATTGCACGAATTTGTTAGACCTAATGTGGAGATCCCTAATATCTAACAATCAAAGAGCGAAAAACAGGTAGATATGGGCTCAGAAGAAGGATCAGAATTCATGAACATAGGGGAATATTGGGATGAATACACAATGTATAAGGTCATTGAATTATTACGCGAATATCATGATTTATGTCGAACTAAGCTCTCTGACTTGAAGGGGATAGTAGGAGACTTCGGTATGATGAAGATCAATCTAAAACCAGATGTGAAGCTGGTTAAGAAACACCCATATCATTTGAATCCCAAATACAAGGAAAAGGTAAGAGAACAAATCAATAAGATTCTCATGACAGGAATAATTGAGCCCGTAGAAGAGCCAGAATGGGTTAGTCCTATGGTGATCTAGGAGAAAAAATGAAGGGTGATATTAGGATCTACATTGATTTGCGGAAGTTAAATGATGCATGTGTACATGATCCATTTCCTACACCTTTTATAGATGAAGTTATAGAAAATATTGGTGGGTAGGAAGATTATTCATTCATAGATGGATTTTCGAGTTACCACCAAATTAAGATTGTGTCGGAGGATAGAAGTAAGACTACTTTTGCTACAGAATGGGGGTCTTTCCAATATAAAATCACGCCTTTCAGACTATAAAATTCTCCTGCGATATTCTCAAGGGTGGTAGTCGTAGTGTTCAAGGAATTCATTCATAAATTTTTGGAAGTCTACTTCAATGATTGGACAATGTTTAGGCTAGTCAAGAAGCATGTCTCTAGTGTACATCTAATGTTGGATACATTTAGAAAGTATCAGATTTCCTTGAATTTGAAGAAATGAATTTTTTGTGTACCTTATGGAATACTTTTGGGACATGTTGTCTATCATAATGGATTGACTGTAGACCCTGCTAACATTGTTGTAATTATCAATTTGTAGCCCCCTAGGAATGCAAAGCAGCTACATGTGACTTTGGTTTATACTGGGTATTGTAGGAAGTTTATTAAGGCATACGCGCAAATCATTGTTCCCATAGAGAAGATGTTAAATAAGGATGCTACATTCTACTGGGATGACGACTGTCAGAAGATCTTGGACATTTTGAAGGAAAAGATTGTTATGGCACCAAACCTACTATTCTTGGATTGGAAGAACGAATTACATGTGCATGTCGATGCGTCTTGTATAGCATTGGGAGTTGTCTTAATTCAAATAGGGGTAGGAGATATTGATCACCCAATTTCCTTCTCCAATTGAAAACTATCTAAGGCAGAGAATAACTATTCAACCATGTTGGGTTGTGTTATATTCTTTCCACGACTAGCCCATGTAGTTAACTGGGGGTTTAGAGGGGGGGCAATGTCCCCCCCCCCTTTTCATTGCGCCGATTGCGTAGTGGGGGGGTCACCTTGGGTTTGACAGGGACAAGTAGCCACCCTCTACATGGTTCGAGGCAACACCCTAGGGAAATTTTTTTTGGACCCTATATTTGGTTTGATGGACCTACCTATGGTTTTGGGCATGGTTTTCACACATGGTTTTGGATGTGATAGTTTTCGGTCCATGGATTTGGATGAAATGGTTTTTGGTCCATCGTATTAGACACTTCAACATATATAAATATGTATTTTAACATTGAAAGGAACATAGTGAAAAATCAAGTTGGTAGTCATGATTTTTCGATCCAGGGAAAATCTCTGTGTATATGTGTTTTATGTGTTATGCTCTCACATTGTTTAATTTTTGTTCTTAGAATTCATAGGAAAGTAATTTCTATACGGGGTAAAAACGTACATTTGGTACCAAAGCTGTTTTGGCTTCAAGGGGACGCCTTTGTTGCTGAGGGGTTTCGATCGGGCTTGTGGTGGACACTATTCAGTGGGAGATCTACGAGCTAGATTCTAGTGGTGAATGAAGATGATGAGCAGTGGAAAGATAGAGATCGAGAAATTTAATGGCCATAGTTTTGAGTTATCAAAACTCAAGATGGAGAATCCGTTGGTGGATAAAGATCAATGGAACGTGGTAGATCCAGGTACTAAACCAACGGGAGTGTCCGATGAAGAATGGAAGAAGTTGGATCAAAAGACAAAGAGCACAATATGATTGTGTGCCTCAGATTGAGTATAGTTGAATGTATCAGGGGAAGCTACGGTGAAGGCTTTGTAGGACAAGTTAGGGACTTTGTACCAATCTAAGTCTCCGGTTAATAAAATGTTCCTACGGAAAAAGTTGTATAACCTGAGGACGAAAGATGGAGGTTCAGTGACAAAGCATCTGAATGCATTTAATACTACAATAAGTCAGTTATTGTCTATTGATATTAAAATTTTAGATGAAGATAAGTGCATTAGTTCTTTTTGTTCTCTAATAGATTCATGGGATAGTATGCTTATTGCAATAGGTAGCAATGCAATTGCCTTGCAGTTTGATGAATTAGTCTCATCCTTGCTAATGAAGGAGATGAAACAAAAAAATATGGAGAGACAGAATGGTGATACCTTGTCTGTATGAGGATGGTCCCAGAATAGAAACAAAAATAAGTCATCGGGTGGGCAATCTAAATCTAGAGGGAGATATAAATCTCCAAGAAACCCTGTAAGGGTGGTGTGTTGGAAATATGGAAAGGAAGGGCACTAGAAAAGGGATTGTAAATCTAAATGTCCTGACAAAGGAAATGGATTTGATGATTCTCTTTCTGCAGAGGCGAAAACCACCTCAGACGAAGGTGGGGATGTGTACTTGCCTTCTTCAAGTACACATGTAGATCATGAGGCATGGTTGATTGACTCAGGTGCATCCTTTCACTTCACTCCCCATAGAGAGTGGTTCTGCGAGCATGAGAAATATGATGGTGGTGATCTCTTCTTGCGGGATAAAAGGAAGGCTAGAATCATTGGTTGCAAAAAAGTAAAGTTAAAGTTGCAAGGTGGAAGAATTATAACACTTTCGGGTGTTCTGCATATTCATGCACTGGTTAGAAATCTGATTTCTGTTAGCAAGTTCGATGATGCAGGTGCAAAAATAGTGTTCGAGAAAGATACATGCAAGATGGTTTGGGGAGCACTAGTATTAATGCAGGGAGTTCAGATTAGAACTCTGTACAAGCTAAAAGGTAGCACTATTATTGATGGGTGCAATAGTTATGTGGTTCCTAAAAGCAAAGTAAAGAATCTAGTGGTCTCTAGAGAAAAGACCATGCTATGGCATCAAAGGCTTGGACATATTGGAGAGAAGGGCCTTCATATACTTCATGGAAAGTGTATGGTAGATGGTATGACTAATAGTTCTCTGGATTTTGATTTCCGTGAAAATTGTGTATATGGGAAGCAAGATCAGGTGAGTTTCCCCTCTAGTGGTAAGAGGGCGAAACAGATATTAGAGCTTGTGAAGAGTGATGTGTTTGGACCTGTGAAGGTTCCATCACTAGGTAAGTCTGTGTACTATGTATCATTTATAGATGACTCTTCAAGGAATATATGGATATATTTCCTCAAGAAGAAATATGAAGTCTTTGATAGGTTTAAAGAATTTAAGGCTCTGGTGGAAAACCAGACAGAGAAGGAGATAAAGGTGTTGAGGATAGATAGCGGTGGAGAGTTTTGCAGTAAGGATTTGAAGAATTCTATAAGAAGTGTGGTATAGCATGACAAAAGAATACCCCATAAACACCTGAGAAAAATGGAGTTGTAGAAAGGATGAAAAAGACATTGATGGAGAGGGCAAGAACCATGCTTAGTGGTGTTGGGTTAGGACATGAATTCTGGATAGAGGCGGTGGAGACAACATGCTGCCTAGTCAACAGATCACCTTCTTCAGCGTTGGAGGATAAGACTCCACAAGAGGTATGGACTGGTAAGAAACCCTCTCTTTCACATATGAGGGTATTTGGATGTGATGCATATGTACATGATCCAAAGGAGAAAAGAACAAAGTTGGATAGTAAATCTGAAAAGTGCATCTTTATTGGGTATAAGGATGGTTTAAAGGGTAATAAGCTTTAGAACCCAGTGACAAGGAAGGTTGTGTACAGTCGAGATGTGGTTTTCAGAGAGGTGAAAAATGATAATAAACATCAAGTCCCATCAAACTATTTTGAGAAGATAAAGTTTGAGCTAAAGGAGGAAGAATAAGACTCTACAGTAGAAGAGGAATCAGAGAATGAAGAGCCACAAACTCCTGCTGTGAGAATATCAATACAAGAAAGAAGACAGCTAGAAAGGTATAGTCCATCTACTTTCTATTCAAATTTTTCTTTATCTATTACTGATGATGATCCCATAATTGTTGGCATTATGAGACAAGTGTTGTCCTTGATGGCAAACCACACAGATGACAAATCAAAGTGCAGAAGGTCAGCAACAAGGAATTGATGAACAAGACTACAAGAATGAAGAGAAAATACATATACGCAGGTTCATCGTGACAGATCCGCGTATACACGCAAGTCAGTCGTTACAAAGTCGCGTATGCGTATGCACGCACATTCATGCAAGGAAAAGCACGTATATGTTGGAAAACTTACCTATGGTCCGTGGTGGTTATTCCTTGGAATTTGAACCTATGGGTTTTGGAGCATGGCATCTCGACAGACATGTTGATCCCTAGTATTGAGTTGATGGTATTGGTTTGTTATGGTTTTGGACCATGGTATTGAGCAAGGCCTAAGAATATAAAAGAGAAGAAGATCATTAGGCAAGTGCATTGAGAAAGACTTGAATATCTATTGAAGGATGAGATCCAGTATGCAGGTTATGGGTTGCTTGATCTAAGCTAAGGAGGGATCTCAAAAGTTGATGGAGAACAAGATCTAAGGATAGATCGGGATCAAATGGTTTGAAATGAATTGTCTCTATATGATTGATTATGTTTATTCTAGATCCATATACTGACGCATGTAATGATCTGAACTGGGTTTGAAATTGTTGCAAGTCATGATTGAATATTTATAGATCTTTACGTGGGTTGACTTTTGAAAAAGCGCGTATGTATGTGGGTTTGGTTTGTCCAAGTAGCGTATGCACTTTAATGCTTGATTTTGATGATACAGTTGGTCCGAATAGTGTTGCAGAGTTCAGGGTTCTGCTCTGTGTTTCGGTGACTGTTTTTTTGTTGACAGTGTTCAGGGTTTCAGTATTGGGTATTGATGTTGCTAAGTGTTTGTGAGCTTCAATCATATTGATGGGTCCAGTATGAAAATTTGATGAAACATGGCCTTCAGATTGTAGTGGTGTGCTTCAGTGTATCCAGTCTGAAAATTGATGAAACGTGGTGCCTGGAGGAGAGAAGATTGTAGGTCAGCACCTACGTACTAGTATCTAAGCTAGTACAAGAGCTAAAGGAAATCTTTGGAGCATTGTAGCAGGTAGTAACCTGCGTACTAGTAAATGGATCGACTAGTACAAGAG
>APFE031429472.1:0-44178 GCA_000404065.3 Pinus taeda | reverse complement strand
CGAGTCATTCAATGACTCGGCCGAGTCATGGCTGACTCGGCCAACTCGTCCGTTTCCATATTGACTCGGCCGAGTCATAAATAGAGGCCCGTGAATGACTCGGCCAACTCGTCCGTTTCCATATTGACTCGGCCGAGTCATAAATAGAGGCCCGTAACCCCATCCAAAACAACGATTTAATTTTTTTTTAATGAAAATTTAAGGTGTTTGCTGATTGGTTTGGACTCCAATGTGTTATGAATTAGCTAAATGTTATTTGGGGTCCATTTCCCCCTCCCAAACCCTATTTAACACACTCAAATGCTCTCTACTATTGATATGTTATTTAAATTTCATGGTAATGTTAAATTCTTAAAGTAAAAGTGACATTCTCCTTAATCTTAATTTTCATCCTTTTACATAAATTTTTAACATTACCATGAAATGACTCAGGATGTTTGAGAGTGGTTTCGGCCTCATTGGATTTCATATGGAGAAAGTAGAATTTTAGATTTCATTCAAAATCCAGCAGACTTATCAGTTTTTCAGGATTTCAAGATTGGAGGATTGCAATGTTTCCATTGAATTTTGTCATGTATTAGGGTATGTAACTTGTATTTAATCAAGAGCACCAATCCCTCTATGTACTTTGATGTTAGTGACATTGGTTGTCGAACCCCTCTAGGATTCGCTCCCAAACCAGGAGCTTCTGAAAATGTCGCTCCCACTCCTGTTTTCGCTCTCACTCCCCACTTTCGCTCCTGCTCCCAAGTAACACTGAGCCAGATGATGTTGGCAACTCTAGCAGTAGTCAGTAGTACTGGTCATAGACTTTTGTTGTAGAGGCCATTTATAGCCTCCTTGGTTATGTGTTTTTGTTTTGATCTCTATATCATCCTCGTGTATGTATTGGACAATGCACTGGATGCCATTTTGATATAATGGATATATTCATGAGCCTACATTGATCATATGTTGTCTTCTATCTATATTCTAATGTTGTGTATTTGGAAACATGAATGAAAATCTTTAAAATTATGTGTTTTTATAAAAAATAAATATTTAATGTATTTTTTATAACGACCGAGTCATTGAAATCGAGCCGGCCGAGTCGATACCGAGTCGGAGTCGGAGTCGGAGTCGACCCTCGACCGAGTCGGAGTCGGAGTTGGAGTTTTAAAACATTGGCTGGAACCACTCTCAAACATTCCGAGTCATTTCATGGTAATGTTAAAAATTTAAGTAAAAGGATGAAAATGAAAAATATAGGAGAATGTCACTTTTACTTTAAGAATTTAACTTTACCATGAGAGAGCATCTACTATATTTATATTTTTTTTGCCTTCATTCCTCACCCTAACCCAAGGTGCACCCACCTCCAACAAGCAAACTCACCTACAATTAAAAAAAAAATTGAAAAAAAAACGATTTTCTAAACAGTGCGAAGCTTTTCCGGAATTGTACGGAAGCGCCACGCTTCCGACGCCCGAAGCATCGTACGAAGCGCGCTTCGGAGGCCTGGAAGCGGCACTTCCGAATTTCTAGGAAGCGGCAAAAATTTCGGAAGCGCGCTTCTGGCGAAGCTTCCTAGGCGCTTTCGTACGGGACGTACTTCGAACCGGGTGGGGGTGGGGGGCGCTTTGTGCAACATTGTCTCGGCCTCAACCCTCCTTGTAGTAGTGGTGTCAATCCCATCCAATGAGATGGCCTCCACATCAGGTGTCCTCTCAAGTTGCGTCACCCACAATTGAAGATTGTAGTAGACGTAGACCATGTCATTAAGTCGCTGGGACTCCAACCTGTACAAAGGCCATAAATTAATAAATTATAAATAATAAAATAATAATTATAAAAAAGATTATTTAATGAATTCAAAAAATTAATTGGAAATTTGGAATATTTTAATCTGTTGCGCCTCTTGGTGTGTATTTTTTTAAATACACTCTAGTTGCACCCACATCCCGAGGAGATACATGTTTGGCTAAGCACTCGAATTTCAAACCTTCAGAGATTGGGTACTCTGCCACCATAGCTTCTCCACCATGCATCTACAACAAATAAGATAAACATAAGAAAAAAAATGAAATTTGAAAGTTGCAGCAAAGTATGAACTTGAAGAGAGAATAAAATTTGAAACAAACTAAAACTTACTTGGCATTTTAGTCTTCCTATCCACAACAACCATGTCAAAGCTAAGTCGCACGAAACGGGGAAACGGGGAAACGAGACGAAACGCGACCTCCCCAAATTTTGGAAACGGGGAAACGCGAATATATATAATAATATTTTATATATATATATATATATTAAGAACATTTAAAATTTTAAAAATTATAAAGCATTAATGAATTATGATACATTTACTTAAACATTTTAACATTAAGATTAAATTTACATCACAATGATCACATTTACTCATGAGTCATTACATAATGCAAATAAAAATATAGGAACTGGAAAATCCAAAATCAGCCTTTATTTATATTAGTATATGAGGCTGCAAGTACAATAAAGACTATAAGGCTGCAAGTCTCAAGAACTATAGAGACAAGTCACAAAAGACTAAGCCTCATCATAACAATCCTCATCAAAAATAGAAGCAGCAGAATGCTCAAGAGTGGATGGTGGTGCTGAAGAAGATGATGCACCAACTCCACTTCCAGAATCCTCCTCAATATTCAGGGCAGCAAGAGAGAGCTCCAAATCAGGATTTTCTGCATCCACATCCCATTCTTTAGAAGGACCACTGTTGTATTCTGGACCCCTACGAGATGCAAGGCGAAGGTTGGAGTGCACATAAACAAGATCCTCTGCTTTCTGTGAGCCCAACCTATTGCGCTTCACAGAATGAATAAAACCATAAGTGCTCCAATTCCTTTCTGCTGATGAAGAGCTTGCCACTTGTGAAAGAATACGAATGGCAAGGCTTTGCAAATGTACACCATTTGCTCCATGACAAATCCACCACCTAACTGGATTCATGGTGCTTCTCTCCTCCAAAGCTGATATATCTGCATAATCATCTATTCCTGCAGCAAACATGGCAAATTCCTCCTTTACCTCCCTATGTAGGTGAGTAGGAAACATTCTCATTAGTGCCTTTTTCACCCCAGCAGCCACCTCTCTATCCTTATGGGGTGCCTTCCTCTTCCCATTGCTTTTAGCAATAAGCTCCTCATCATAAAATTTGGGGTTCAAAGCATGTGCTAAAGTGTGCAATGGTGTATTGAAATTGTTCCACCTGTCAACCATGATTTTCTTGATCAAACCAGCAAAATGATCATCAACAAACAGAAGTTGTGGAGACTCCTGCGAAATGATTTCCATAGTTTTCTCAACCATGGAATCCATGCCATCATATACCTCTCCCAAGAAAGGTTGGTCAGTGTCAGCACTCCGGAGAAGCTCAAATGCAGGGGTTGTGAACTTTAGCAAGAAATCTACCTTGCTCCACCAATCCTCATCAAGGGACAATCTACGCACCATAGATCCCCGCTCTGAATCTGCTTGTCTCCACTCAATCCACAGTTGACTCACCACCATAGAAACTAATGCATGCCTAACCTCAACAAGGCGGCACAACATCACGAAGTTTGAGGCATATCTTGTCTCAACAACTTTTAACAACTCCAATTTGGAGTACTCTCGAAATATGGCCTGAGACTGGTGGTGGTTGGTGATGAATTTGATAATCTCCCTTGCATCCCCTGTGGGTTCCTTTATCCAGGAAACTTTGTTGTCGATCTCCTCTAAGATCAGATTCAGATTATGGACAATGCATGGTGTCCAAAATATGTTGTCATACCTCCCCTCAATAATCAACCCTGCAGCTTTGCACACTGGTGCATTATCCGTGATAACTTGCACCACCCTGTTAGCCCCTATTTGTTCAATAGCTTTTATAATAACATCAGCTATGAACTGTGCATCTTTCACCTCTCCTGAGCAGTCTTCTGCCTTGATAAACATTGCTCCTTTGGGTGAAGTGGCAATGATATTTATCAATGGTCTGCGCCTCATATCTGTCCAACCATCTGAGACTATGGTAACCCCAGAGCTACTCCAGGAAGAACGAATTGGAGATAAAACGTCCTCCACAAGTTCCCTCTCATTTTTGAGAAGCTGGGTTCTGACTTTCTCATAGTTGGGCCCCTTGTACCCTTGAGGAGCTTTGTTCACTGCCTTTAACATATCTTGCCAGTAAGGAGAGCGAACAACATTGAATGGGATTCCACATGCATAAATGCACCTGGCAACTCTGGAATCAGCTTCTTCTCTTGCTTGCACATTCACCAATCTAGCAATCCTGCTATCCTGAACTGATTGGGATGCCCCTGAGCCTCTGGTATGTTTGGGTGCTGCTTGTTCATGTTCTTCACTGTGACCCAGACCACCTCTCCTCTTTCTTGCTTCAAGTACAATCCTTGGCTCAACGTTAGATGTAGCCTGAGTATGCTCATCATGCCTCCTCTTAGTGCCATCCGCCTCATCTTGCTCTCTTTGATACGCCCTCCTTACCAATGGATCTGCTGTTTTTGTGCAGCCCACAATCCCCTGTCCTCCTGAATGCAACAGATGCGCCTTCACTCTTGGGTAGGAGCCCTTGAACTCCTTGCTGCAAAGAGTGCATCGCCATTCCCATGAGCCACCACCTGCACATTTCTGAAGCTTCGTCACATGCCTCCAAAGAGGATAATATTCAGCCCTTGGGTTGGCCCTAGGGTTTGAGGTTGCAGCTACACTTTGGCTGGAAGCCATTGCTGCAAAAATACATTAAAAAAACAAATCTGTAAATAATAAACCCTAGAAAAACGTTTTTCATAATTTTGGCTGTATAAACCCTAGATAAATTAAAGAATTAGTAAGAAAAAAAACTAAGAAATGAATGTGGCTTACCGGAATAAATTATCTGTGGCTGAATCTACCCTCAAATGCTAGAAAAGAGCAGAAATATGGCTGTAGCTAAGCCAAATCTGCTGCAAAAATAAATTTAAAAACAAATCTATAAATAAAAAACGTTTTTCAGCAATTTAGCTGCATAAACCCTAGAAAAATTGATGAAATAGCAAGAAAAAAATTACAAAATGAATGTGGCTTACCCAAAATAATTTTCTGTGGTTGAAACTACCCGAAAATGCTAGAAAAAAGAAGAGAAATATGTCTGTAGCTGAGGCAAATCTGCTGCTACAGAAATCTCTTGCTGAAGTCTCCTTCTCTTGCTGCTGAAATCTCTTTCTCCCACTGCTGAAATCTCCCTTGCTCAAACACCAGCTACTCTCCCTTGCTCAATGCTCAAAACAACTGCCAATCTCCCTTGCTCAATGCTCCTTGCTGAATAGTGTGATGAGACAATGAGAGGCACTGCTATTATATAGCTTTCGAAATGGATTCTAGAACTAATTAGAAACCCTAAACCCAATCAGCAACTAATCAAAAATTAATCAGCAAAAAAAAATTTAAAAAACACAAGTGAAAAAATCGGAAACGAGGCCCGTACGGCTTGGAAACTCGTTTCCGTACGTACGAGCGCGTTTCCGTTTCGGGAAACGTGCCCGTACGTACGGAAACGAGTTTCCAAGCCGTACGGTACGGGGAAACTCGTTTCCGTATCGTTTCCTGAGGGAAACGACCCCTAGGGGCACGTTTCCTGCAACTTAGTGTCAAAGCTAAATGTCACCTGCCATCTTGTATATCTCCATTTCTTTGGAGATTTCTACACATTCTAATGGAAATGGCACCATCCTTTCAGCACAAGTGAAGAATCCATCCATGACCTCAGCATCAAATAAGAAACCACAGGAGTAAGCAAATGCGTGGTTCAAGTAGATCTCTGCAGCATGAATGAGATGATGGAGTGTATTGTTCGATCGCTTATCAATGATTTCCCATAGGAGTTGTTTCTCAAATCCCTCATCCTCCTTATTATCATAGTAGATCCGAATGGATTCTTTGGCCTTATCCATAGCCTCATACAAGTAGCCCATTGCCGGCTTGTCTCCATCAATTAATCGAAGAACCTTTACCAAAGGTTCAGTAATGCTACACACCTCCTACACTCCCACCCAAAAGCTTTCCTAGTATGAAACTAACTTGCATATGGCCTCGCGCTCTGGTTTGCAGCTATATGCCAAATCTCGCCACTCTTCTGAAAAAAACATTCTCTTCACATCCCACATAGAATTCAAGAGTGATTGAAGAGATATGAAACTGGTGGCAAACTGTGTAATGGCAGGGTGCACCAACTCTTTGTTGTTGGTGAATGTTCTCATCATGTGAAGCACATGTGCATGATTATATATAAATTTTTTAATGATTTTTTATGACTCAACAGTGTCCTGGACAAAAGGAATTTTTTCTATGTCCTTTAACATCAAATCAATGTAGTGTGCAGCACAAAGTGTCCAAAATAAGGTAGGATGCCTCTCGATAAGCATCTTGCCAGCAACAACATAATTTGCAGCATTGTCCGTTATGACTTGGACAACATGTTATGGACCCACCTCCTGAATGAACACATCCAACAAATCACATAATAACCATGCATATTTGATATGTGCAAATGCATCAACAAATTTCATAAACATTATCCCCTTGGGACAATTAACCAAGAAGTTAATAAGGATTCTACCCTTTTGATCAGTCCAACCATTTGACATCACAATGTATCCTATGTGTGCGCATGATGTCCTAAACTCCTCCAATCTCTCAATGCTATCAACATTTTCATTTTGAAGAATGCACCCTCTAAATTCATCATAAGAAGGGACTTTGTACCTTGCACTAACAATAGAAATAACATCAACCGCAGGCTAGAAAAATGGATTGTTCCTTGGAACGCTGAAAGGAATATCATTCCAAAGAAGAAAGTTGCCCAACAACTTGTTAGCTTCTTTTTTCTCCCTTTTTTTAATAACTAAAGAGATAGATGGTTTTGAACCAGGTGTGGTTCTAGGAACAAAAATTGATGAGGTAGCTATAATTTTGGCTATAGATGCTGATGGTGAAGTTGAGTGAGTACGACTCTCATGTTCACCTCCCAATCCTGACACTCTTCTCCCTGCTAGGTTACTCTTTAAAGCTGACTTGGACAATTTCTTCTAATGATCCAAGGGATCTTTGGATGATTTTTGGGTTTGTATTTATGCAAGGCACTACTTTATGTCCAGAACCTTGTGCAAGGTGGTGCTTCAATCTGTATATCCCCTTGTCATATGATGCCCACATAATTTGCAAGTCAAATTTGATCTATTAAACCCTCCATCAGGTTCATCAAAGTCCCACAGAGGGTCCAATTTTCTTGGCATGTTTGTAACTTTGTTGAACCCTTGAGTTTTAATGTAAGATGAAGTTTGAAGTTTGAACCTAGGGCACAAGAAGAATTGCAAGTTGTAAAAAAAAAAATTTAAAATTTACATACAACATTTTGAATTTTTGCAAAAAAAAAACCCTCAACTCAATGGAACAATAATTGCAAAAAATACACATTCAAACCCAAACAAAAATGATGGAAAAAAAACTAGGGTACAAGAAGAAATTAAACAAATAAATCTAACAATCAAGTTTTTGTAGTTTTGACCAAAAGAAACCCTCTGCACTAAATGCAACAAAAATGTAAAAAACACAATCAAATCCAAACAAAAATCATGGAAAATAAATGGATGATAGAAGCCCAAGGAAAAACAAAAAAAAGACAAAAAAAAATGGCCAAATTTGATGCCAATACCTAAAAACCATGCTTTGCTGAAGAAACTTGGTCCAAGCATGATTTTTTTTCTTTTTGCTTGGGATGCTAAATTCCTTCACTTTTCTCCTCTCTTGCCCTTGTAAATGAGTTCTCCTCCTCCTTATCTCCCACTCTCGCCCTTTGGTTGAACAAAATGAGCAAAAAAAACCAAAATTCGCTATTAGAAGTTGCTATTCTATAACCCCATGATTTTTTCGGGTCCAAAATTTGCGATTTTCTGAAAATAAAAAATTGCTGAAAAAATCGATGATTAGATCATTTTTACGAAAAATGGAGTGACAACTTTCTTGAATTGGGTGATAGACGAGGAAGTACACATCAAACAACTAGAGGGCTTCGAGACACATGAGAATGGCACGCATGTGTAAGTTCAAGAGAACGCTATATTGGCTAAAACAGGCTCCCAGGGCATGGTATGGTCGGATCGGTAGCTACTTGCAGCAAATGGGATTTGTGATGAGTAATGCAGATCCCAACCATTACTATCTGATGGTAGAGTGTGATCCACTCATCTTAGTGTTGTGTGTGGATGAGCTCTTTCTGGCAGTGCCATCGGTGCTCATAGAGGGCTGCAAGAGGAACCTGGAAGCAAAGTTTGACATGAAGGATTTGGGACTGATGCATTAGTTCCTAGGTCTGGAAGTATGGTAGAGGATGGGGAGATCTTCCTTAGTCAAGGGAGAAATACTACAAAGATCTTGATGAGGTTCAGGATGTTGTATTGTAGACTTATATCCATGCCTATGATTACTAGCTAGAGGAAGATAAACGCATTAGAGGATGAGGACATGGACCTGACGTTGTATAGACAATTGGTTCACTCATTTAACTGTTCAACACAAGGCCAGACATTTGTTTCACAGTCACCACTCTTAGTCAGTTTATATGGTGGGACCTAAGAGAGTGCACTGGACATTGGCGAGACATATATTGAGGTATTTGCGCGACACAATCTAGTATAGGTTGAGTTATAATCAAGGTGATGGTGTCAGGTTATGTGGCTATACGGATGTAGATTGGGCAGACAATTCAGTGGATTGAAAAAACACGTTAGGGTGTTGCTTCAGCATTGGATCAGGGGTTGTATCTTGGTACGGCATGAAACAGAATTCTGTGGTGCTGAGTTTTGCAGAGGCACAATACATAGCAGCTAGCATGGCCACGTGCAAAGCTATTTGGTTTCGGAAGCTGCTAGTGAGTTTGTTTAGTCAGAAGATGGAGGCGACCAATATTTACTGTGATAATCAGAATTGCATCACACGCTCTAAGAATCCAGTGTTCCATGATAGTTGAAAGCATATCAATATGCGGTACCACTTCATCAAGTTTGTGTGCAGCATGGATCCGTTCAACTACAACATCTTCCCACAGACCAATAGGTGGTTCATATACTCACGAAAGCCTCAGGGAGTGTTAAATTTTGACAACTCAGGGAGAAATTCCCTCCTTTGTGAAGACTTCCTCACCCTTTGGAGACCCTACTAGCCCTGGGAAGAATTTAATTTTCTTAAGGAAAAATGTTATTTTTAATGAGAAACCCACCACTGCATAAAAGTACAAGTTGGCATGGGCAAGGAAATTCGACCCCCCTCAGCGACATATAAATAAACCTCATGTCACATCACTTGGAAGCATCATCACATATCACATCTTCTCTTGTTTGGTTTGTACAACTCTGAAATTGCGGGTTTGAATTCACATGTGCGAGTAGGAGAGAGAGAGAGAGAATCTGTTGATCGAATTTGACTTTTGTTTCAAGCCTTTGACCAACGTTGACTTTTGGGATTTTGGGCATGGTTTGACTTTGAATTTTTTATTTGTTTGGAAGGTTGAGTTCACTGGCACATTGACCGAGATTTTATGGGCTATTTGACCATCGTTGACTGCAAAATTTTGGCTAGGGTTTTTGTAGGTCAAAGTTTGACTTTGACCAAAATTTGTATGAGCAAATTTTGATTCTTTTGACCAGGTTTGACTAAAGGAAGGAGGCCGCATATTTTGACAATTTGACCGAGCTCTTTGGAGGCTGATTTAACCATTGACCATTGACTGATTAGGGTTGCTTTGGTTGTTGACTTTGACCAAAAGTTGCAAATTTGACTTTTGACCAAATTTGACTACCTTGCTAATTTTGGATTGGATATTGGATAGTTGGCTTGGTTGTCAAGGGTTTGACCCTTGACTCGTTGTTGATGTACTTTAACATTGTATCTCTGCTAAACATTTGATGACAATGTAATAGAAGAATAATTTGGAGAGGGTTTTCCTCGTGGGGTTTTTCCCTGGTCTTTGACCAAATACTGTGTCTCTATTGTTCTTGGTTGACTTCTATTGTGCATTTGATTTACCATTCTATCTACAATTGCTTATTGTTGCTGGAAGATTGAATAATATTGGAAATTGATTGCTAATTGAAGAAGAATCAGAATAAGTGATTGTGTTAAGCATAGAACTCTGGAAAATTAAAATGGTATCAGTGCGGCAATGAATACAAGCCCAAGGAGACAAGAGACAAAACCAATCACATTTGAAGGTATTTGATTGGAATAAGCTTACTTTGGTCAATATGTCTACCTCATACTTCAAGGATGGAGAGAAGCAGAATGACTCATCAAATTTGTTGCTTGGAAAATCAGGTTGGAGGTGACATTGGATGAGAATGATGTCTTGGAATATGTCTAAGTAAAGGTTCCTAAGTCCCCCGAAGATGTTTCTGCTACTATCAAGGCCAAGTACAAGAAAGGTGAGATAAAAGTAAAGAAAATTATCATTGATTTGTTGAAATATCATTTGCTTACTTATATTTCAAAGTTGAAGTCCAAGGAAATCTATGATTAGTTGGTTGGCATGTATGAGGTCAACAATTTGAAAAGTATACTTTCCTTGAAGAATCCACTCAAGGACATCAAGATGAACAAGGGGGAGATTGTGCAATCATACTTCATGAGAATATCTCAACTCAATGAGCAATTGATGACTGTTGGAGAATCTATATCTGATAGAGAGCTTGTTCATTTTGCTCTTGTAGGCCTTCCTCAGATTTGGGTAACATTTATTACAACTATTAGCAACAATGACAATTTCCCGACATTTGATGAACTAATGGGCAAGTGTACTCAAGAAAAGACCAGGATGATTTCTAGAGGGAGAATTCAAAAGCACGAAGAAGGAGAAACCTTTGCATTTGTTGCTCAAGACAAGAAGAGGAAAGGACGAGGAAGACCATCTAATTCAAGAAGGCTTACTCCAACATCCAGGGACTCGAATAGAAGAACGACAAGGGACAAGGAACTATTACATATTCAATGTTTCAATTATCATAAGTGAGGTCACTATGCCCGAGATTGCCTTGAGAAGAATGATGCTCCTAGATCCTTTAACAACAATCGTGGCTACAACAACAACAGGTCTAACTATAGAAAAAGAAGAGATGCTCTTGATGATCGTCATGTAGGCCACCATCCTCAAAAGAGATCAAGGAATTCAAGGTATGGAAATAATGCAACTGCTACTCAATCTGAATATTTTCTTATTTTTGCTCTTTCTAGGTCCTCTCCAGATTTGTTTGATAGTTGGTTGCTAGATAGTGGGTCTTGTTACCGCTCAATCTAGCAGGGTCCAAGGAGGGGTTCCTATAGAGCAACTACTTGGTCAAGTGGCAACAATGGAGCAATAGTCCACTGTCACATCAGCTAAAGCTCCCTGCACTTTATGGACTTTCCCTGATGGAAGGAGTCCGAGTATAGTGGAAATCCCTAAGAATGATATATCGATGATGTATAGGTAGAGATTTCAAGAGCCTATTAAAAGGAGAGACTCTAGTGATAGGATTTACTTGCTCAGGAACAAGATGGATGGTTCTCCAAGAAGGGCTAAAGGGAAACCTAGACCTAGGGATGAGGAGTGTTTCTTGATATAGAGTACCTTAGACCTAAGAATCGTAGGAGAATAGGGTTTTCTAAGTAATCCTTGTGAAATTGGGGTGACAAGATTGTGGGACCACAAAGAAACCATAGTGGACCCAAAAAAGGTAAAGGGTTTGCCGTAAAACTTTAAACAAAAGGTCTTAACTAAGAGAGGAGAAAAGGACCAAGGAAGTTATATTTGTCTTGAGATTTAGTGCAATGATACTTAATGAAGCCACTAACCAAATGAGACCTAGAGCCAATAACGAAGTTGGAGCTATGGCTTGGAATAATTCCAAATCTAGCCACGGGATTTATCTCAAAATTTGTGGAGGCCTAGAGGACACCCCAACGCAGCTGTGGACCAACTCGCTTACCAAATGGATTCCTACAATAAATTTTAGGTGATCCCCTAGGAGACACTAGTGTAAGGTGTTGATTTTGGGTGGAATTGGATGTGCTCTAGCCATAAAATTTGGTGGAGAGGCTAAGGCACATTAGATATCCAAGACCCAGAAATCGTTTGGAGAAATTCCACCTGGATGAAGAGATATTAAAATAATTAATATTTTTAATGAGTTCATAAGTCTAAACTTAGGAAAATTAAAATATTAATGTGTATTAATATAATATGCATGAGAAAGTTCTAAGTGAAGAGGATCAAGCCAGTTCTAATCTTAGTTGTTGATTAGGGACTTAATGTCGGCCTTTGAATCGTCAACAAGAAAAGTATAAGAGGAGGCTTGAGGGTTAGTTGGAGACACACCAAGAGAGATCAAGAATTCGATTTTATGGGGCAAGGTTTGTTGAGAAATCGAGTTAGTGATCAGTTGCAGTGAGGAGCAGTTTAGCAAGGGATTTCGATCCAAGGCAGAAGAATACATATCAGGGAGGCAACACAGAGCCTAGGAGGGCTCACGCAGAGGCTAAGGAGGCTAGCGCAGAGGACGCAGAGGGCCATAGAGGTTGATGCAAAAGCTGTAGAGGTTGACGCAGAGGGCTTTAGAGGTAGCGCTGGGAGCTTCTATGAGGCAAACTGGGAGTTGATCAGTAGATCCTGAGATGGAGAGGATGACGCAGTTCCAGAGCAGTGCTTGGAGCAACTTTCGCTGTCCAGCACAAGGAACAACCAGAGTCACTGTGGGATTGATCATCTGGTTGCTGGTTTGTCGGAATATCTGTCTCCGGAGAGAGTTACTACTGCCAAGGATATCCTCTGAAGGGTGAGCCATTTCTGGCACCCTAGTTGTATTCACAAATCTGCTGCACTAAACCCTCTATATGCTGCACTAGTTTTCCCGAATTGGGTTTTTTCGGGGACGATTGTCCAAAAATAATGGTGTCCCTCGTGTTATTGTTTCTGTTTACTTTAGTACATGATCTGTATATCTATGAAGACTGCATTTATGTTTACTTAGATATTTATGCAATTAAATAACTTGTTAATGTAAAGAACAAGTAGGAGAGAGTAAACCAGAAATTATAGTGGGGGTTTCTGATGTGTTAGATTCATAAATTTTCACATGGTATCAGAGCGATTGCAGATCATAGGTGACTGAAGGCATCGGCTAAGAAATTTGAGAGTTTGTAGTAGAGAAGCAATTGTCCTGAGAGACAGCACTGTTCTAGAGCCAGAGACGCAGAAGGAAGAGTGACCCAGTGCAAAGAAGGTGGCGCAGCGGCTCACGCATTGCCTGTGTCAGGATTCTGAGCTAGGAGAGGAAGACACAGTCGCTGGGAGGAGCCCATGCAGTAGTTGCATCAGCAGTCCAGGCCAACGCAATGGCAGAGGGGGGAAGATCAGGCCTACGCAGTGCCAAGTCATCTTTCTCAGTCAGGAAGGATTGACGTTATGGCTAGGAGGAGATGATCCAGCTCTCACTATGATTGTGCAGAGCCTGAAGGGCTCAGATTCTTCAGTTGCTAGGGCTAAGGGAGCTATGCAAATTTTGATTTGAGGAGTTGGTGGGATGCTGGTTCTATTGGTGTAGAACAATGTCTAAGGAGAATGAACCAAGGTAGAGGGAAGCACTACCTCGATAGATTTCCAGCCAAGAAATCTAGATCCAGGCAATTGCAAAGGCAGAGAGGGGCAAAACAGGTGCATGTAGAGCCACGCCATCTTTTTCAGCCAGGAAGGATTGATGCAGTTGGCCGGAAGAAGCAGATTTAGCCCAAGCCGTGGTTACATAGAGCCTGAAGGGCTTAGATTCTTCGAGTTGCGGGGGCTAAGGGAGTTGTGCAGATTGTGATTTGAGGAGCTAGTGGGACGTTGGTTCTATCAGTGCAGAACAATGTCTAAGGAGACGGAACCAAGGTAGAGGGAAGCATTACCTCGACATATTTATAGCCAAGAAATCTAGATCCGAGTTGCAACGGCAAAGGAGGATTGGAGAGGTGTGATTCAGCAGTTGGTCGGAGGATTTCCGAGAGGGAAATTAGGACTTAGAGGGAGTCTAGACAAGAGGAGCAAAGATGGGAGTAAACGGATTGAGGGATCAGGACAGATTGGACGAGGCTTCAAATTTTGTCATCTGGAAGGCCAAGTTTCTGGCAATCCTAGATAAACCTCGCATCAAGGAGTATGCCTTGAAAACCGTAGCTGTCCTAGTTGACCCTAATGCAAATCAAAAGTATGAGGAGGCCAAGGCAAAGGCGAAATGCATGATCCTAGATAGGGTCAAAGATCATGTCATACCACATATTGCTGAGAAGAACACAACAAGGGAGATATTGCAAACGCTAACCACCTTATACTAGGCTCTTCCGTGCAACAGAAGATGTTATTAGAGAATCAACTGAGGTCATATCAGATGTAGAAATGAGAGGAAATAGATCTGTTCCTTCTAAGGTTACAAGGAATTCGCAACCAGCTTACTTCCGTGGGGTCTACACTGGATCCAAAGTTCATGGTCAGGATTGCTCTGAATGCAGTCTCCGAGGACTAGGAGACGTTTGTTCAAAGCATTTTGTGCAGAGCGACTCTCCCTAGTTGGGAGGAGATGTGGGCAACTCTTCGACAGGAAGAACTCAGGAGATTTGTTGATTTGGGGTAGCTTCGGATATGCTCTAGCCATGAAAATTGGTGGAGAGGCTAAAGCACATGAGATCTCCAAGACCCAGAAATGGTTTGGGCAGATTCTACCCGGTTTAGGAGATATTAAAATAATTAATATTCTTAGTGGAGTTCCTAAGTCTAAACTTAGGAAAAATAAAATATTAATGAGTATTAATATAAAGCTGGGTTAGAAGGTTCCAAAAGACATGGATCAAGCCAAATCTAATCTTACTCGTTGATTAGAGATGTAATCTTGGCTGTTGAAGGACCAACAGGAAAAGTATAAGAAGAGGCTTGAGGGTCAGTGGGAGAATACACCAGAGTGATCTGTCAATCAATTTACTAGAGCGGGGTTGCTAAGTAAAGTTGAATCAGTGATCATCAGCGAGGGGCAGTGAATACTAGACAAAGAGGCAGAGATAATGCTGAGAGACCAGTGCAGAGGTAGAGAGGTAGACACAGAAGCTAGAGTAGGCCACGCAGAGCCCAACGGAGACAGCGTAGAGGCCAAAGGGCCTGCGTCATCCATGCAGAGGGCAACAAGAGTGATGCAGAGGATCCCAAAGGCTGCGCAATGCCTCAGAGGGCTGACGTAGAGGCCAGGAGCGCTGACGCAGTGCTTCAGTGTTGCTAGAGAGGGTTTCGTGGGGCAGGTTTTCTGAATACCTGCTTCCAAATAGAGAGGTATTACTGCCGGTTATTTTTCTCTGTCGGGTGAGCCAGTTTGGCACCCAGTTGTACTCAAGGATATACTACATAATAATATAACCCTCAAAATTGCTGCATCAGTTTTCCCACATTGGGTTTTTTCATGGACGAGTTGTCCAAAAATAACGGCGCCACTTGTGTGTTTGCTATTTCTTTCAGTTGTTGATCTGTAGATGGTTGAGATTGTATTGTGTTTATTTTGATGTTTATATGTTTACATAACTTGTTTGTATTTAGCAAGTAGGAGAAATAAGCGAGAAGAATATAGATAAAATTTCTAACGGGCAATACTTAGGAATTTCAACATGGTATTAGAGCGTGGTTGCAGATAACAGGAGCGCTGAAGGCATCAGTTGAAGTAGAGCATTTGCAGCAGAAAAAAACTGTCTCGAGTGACCGAAGTTGTTCCTTGCAGAAAGCGACAAAAGAAGGGCTGACGCAGAGGGACTACATCATTAGTTCGGGCCAGAGAGAGGCCAGCACAAAGTCTAAGGAGGGCAGAAAAAGACTTACGTAGAGCCACGCAGAGACTAGGTTGGTTGACGCAGTTGGCTGAGGGTGCATTTTTGCCAGTGTCGGGATTGAGCAAAGCCTAGACACTCAGTCCTTCAGTTGTTGGGGCAGAGGAAGCTGTGGGCAGTTTGTGGGGAGTGAAGCTGGTGGGGTGTTATGGGCAGAACAATACCTAACAGGGCAAAACCAAGGTAGAGGGAGTCGCTACCAAGGCGGATTTCTAGCCAAGGAATCCGGATCAGTATTGCAGGTGCACAGAAGATTGGAGAGGTGCAACTTGACGATTGGCAGGAGAATTTCCAAAAGGGAAATCGTGACTCAAAGGGAGTCTAGCAGAGAACTTCTAGGCAGGAAGTAGAGAGACTCAACAGGAGTCAAAGAGAGAACTTCCAGAGGGAAGTAGAGAGACTCGGAGGAGTCGACAAGAAGAGTAGAGAGATGGTCGTGAATGGGTTAAGGGATCAGGACAGGCTGGACGAGGCACCCAATTTTGTGGTCTGGAAGGCCAGGATTCTGTCCATTCTAGATAGACATTACATCAAGGCCTTCGCCTTGAGAATAGTGGCCATCCTAGTTGACCCGACTGATAATGAGAAGTACGAGGAGGCAATGGCCAAGGCGAAATGCATCATCCTTGATGGGGTCAAGGATCATGTGTCCCAACATATTGCCGAGAAGGAGATGGCAAAGGAAATGTGGGATGCCTTGAAGAAGTTGTACCAGCATACTTTCGTGCGGAGGAAGATGTTACTTGAGAATCAGTTGCGGTCATACCAAATGCAGAAGGGGAGTAGATAGATCACTTCCTCGGGAGATTTAAGGAGATCCAGGACCAACTGACTTCCATAGGGGCCACACCAGATGAGATGTTGGTGAGGACCGCTCTAAACACAGTCTCTGAGGAGTGGGAGACATTTGTCCAAAGCATTCTGGGCAGGGTGAATCTTCCAGATTTGGAAGAATTGTGGGCGACTCTTCACCAAGAAGAGCTCAGATGGTTGAGCAAGAGGGGAAGTAGTAGCAAAGGAGTCTAGATCAAGAAGGAAGAGGAAGAGGATGCAACTCTGGCATCTATGGGGAAGCATGAGAAGAAGAAGAAAAAGGACCTCTCCAAGGTCAAGTGCCTTAACTGTGGGGAACTGGGTCATTATGCAAACCAGTGTCCAAAGAAGAAGAACAAGGGAGAGGCGTTTGACTCTAAGGCAGCGACAGCGAAGGCGGCAAAGGAGGTAGAGGAGGATGATGATTATGCCATGAGTGCTCATGTAGCTCTAGAGAAGAGGTGTGGAGACATCGAGTTGTAGCTAGGAAGATTACATGCGATGAGGGGCAGGATCCTTAAGGTACCCAAACTCTTGGATCAGATCCTTGCTACGGGAGCCTTGAAGAGAGAGTAGCAGGACTGGCGGATGTGGGTAGAAACAGATGCGAATGAAGCAATAGAGAGTGCTAGTATAGTAGTCCCCAGGCAACACGAGGCTAGTAGGTTGCAATAGTGCGAGAGGTAGAGAGAGTGTTGCAACAGTGCAGGATGGCACAAAGAGGTTTGCAGCGGTGCGAGATGCTGGGAGTTGTTGCAGTAGCGCGGAGGTAGTAGAGGGAGCACTTGTTAGCGACAGAGAGAGCTTCAGCATTAGGAGTGTTTCTAGCCTGCCAGGGATGTAAGTAGTTGGGTGGAACAATTACTTACTTCTTAGTAACTGAGTTGCAGTGTAGTAGCAGTATGTAGCATGATGAGAGGGGGTTGCAGTGCAAATGCAGTGTTGATGTACATGACTAGAGCACATTCCTCGCTAAGAGGGAGTGCTGATTTGGTGTAGCATCGGATGTTCTCTAGCTATGAAAATTGGTGGAGAGGCTAAAGCACATGAAATCTCCAAGGCCCAGAAATGGTTTGGGAAGATTCTACCCGGTTTTAGAGATGTTAAAATAATTAATATTTTTAATCGAGCTCTTAAGTATAAACTTTGGAAAAATAAAATATTAATGGGTATTAATATAAAACTGGGTGAGAATGTTCTAAATGACATGGATCAAGCCAAATCTATTCTTAGTCGTTGATTAGAGATTTAATATCGGCCGTTGAAAACTCAACAAAGAAAGTATAAGAGGAGGCTTGAGGGTCAGTTGGAGAATGCACCAGATTGATCAGTCATTTGATTTACTAGAGCGAGGTTGCTAAGTAAAGTTGAATCAATGATCAATAGCAAGGGGCAGTGAGTACTGGACAAAGAGGCAGAGATAGTGTCGAGAGACCAACGCAGAGGCAAAGAGGCAGACTCAAAAGTCAGAGCAGGCCATGCAGAGCCCAACAAAGATAGCGCAGAGGCTAGAGGGCACGCGTCATCCATGCAGAGGGCAGCAGGAGTGATGTAGAGGATCCCAGAGGTTGCGCAGTGCCTCAGAGGTCTGATGCAAAGGGTTCTGAGGCTAACGCAGAGGCTAGGAGGGCTCACGCAGTGCTTCAGTGTTGCTGGAGAGGGTTTTGTGGGGCAGGTTCTCTGAATACCTACTTCCGAATAGAGAGGTATTACTGTCGGTTATTTTTCTCTATCGGGTGAGCCAGTTTAGCACCCAGTTGTACTCAAGGATATACTGCATACTAATATAACCCTCAGAATTGTTGCACCAGTTTTCCTGCATTGGGTTTTTCCAGGGACGAGTTGTCCAAAAATAACGGTGTCACTTGTGTGTTTGCTATTTCTTTCAATTGTTGATTTGTAGATGGTTGAGGCTGTAGTGTGTTTATTTCGATGTTTATATGTTTAAATAACTTGTTTGCATTTAACAAGTAAGTGAAATAAGCTAGAAGAATACAGATAAAATTTCTAATGGATAATACTTAGGGATTTCAACAAGATTGACCAAGGTGGGGAGTAGCGATAAGGGAGTTCGAATCAAGAAAGAGGAGGAGGAGGATGTAGCTCTAGCATCTGCGGGACAATAGGGGGTTCAAAAGAGAATGAAGAAAGGTATCTCCAAGGTCAAGTGCTTCAACTATGGGGAGATGGGACATTATGCATCTCAGTGCCCCAGGAAGAAAGGCAAGGGAGAAGCTTCCAACTGAAAGGAAGCTCTAGCAAAGGCGGAGAAGGATGGCGAGACTGATGACGATTGTGTCATGAGTGCTCATGCGCCTCTAGAGAAGAGGCGGGGAGACATAGAGTTGTAATCAAGAGGACTACAATGCAAGGGCAAGATCCTTGAGGTACCCAAACTCTTGGATCGCATACGGCTAGAGTGTAGAAGTTTGTAGCAACGCAGTGAAGGTTGCAGCAATGCGACAGGCACAAAAGAGGTTGCAGCAGCGTAGTGGCAGCAAAGGTAGCTTCAACATCATGAGGCTTCCAGACTGATTAGGATGTAAGTGTTTGGGTGAATTCAGTTACTTCTCGGTAACTGAGTTGCAGTGCAACAATTAATAGTGGGAGTGCTATGGGCAGCATGATGCAACATGTTGAGAGGGAGCTGTAGTACAAATGTAGCAGTGGTAGTAGCAGTGTCATGGGCAACAGTACAGGAAGCAGCGGTGCAGTGGATGTGAGGCAACAGGCCTAGCATCAACACAGAGGACCGATGCGAAGGATCAGTGTGATGCTTCTATGGTGAAGCATTTCTAGAGCACATTCCTCGCTAAGAGGGAGCATTGATTTTGGGTAGCATTGGATGTTCTCTAGCCATAAATTTGGTGGAGAGGCTAAGGCACATGAGATCTCCAAGACCCAGAAATCGTTTGGAGAAATTCCATCCAGATGAAGAGATATTAAAATAATTATTATTTTTAATGAGTTCCTAAGTCTAAACTTAGGAAAATTAAAATATTAATCTGTATTAATATAAAATGGGTGAGAGTTCTCAGTGACGAGGATCAAACCAATTCTAATCTTAGTCGTAGATTAGGGACTTAATCTCGGCCGTTGAATCGTCAACAGGGAAAGTATAAGAGGCTTGAGGGTTAGTTGGAGACACACTAAAAGAGATCAAGAATTCAATTTTCTGGGGCGAGGTTTACTGAGAAATCGAGTTAGTGATCAATTGCAACGAGGGGCAGCTCAACAAGGGATTTCGATCAAGGTTGAAGAATACATATCAGAGAGGCAGCTAAGTGCCGAAAGAGGCAGCGCAAAGCCTAGGAGGGCTGACGCAGAGGATAAGGGGGCCAGCGCAAAGGACGTAGAGGGCCATAGAGGCTGATTCAAAAGACGTAGAGGCTGACACAGATGACACAGAGGGCTTTAGAGGCAACGTTGGGAGATTCTGTGGGGCAGACTAGGAGCTGATTAGCAGATCTTGAAACGGAGAGGGTGACGCAGTTCCAGAGCAGTGCTTGGAGCAGCTTTCATTGTCCAGCACAAGGAACAACCAGAGTCACTATGGGATTGATCATCCGGTTGCGGTTTGCCGGAATATCTGTCTCCGGAGAGAGGTACTATTGCCAAGGATATTCTCTGAAAGGTGAGCCATTTCTGGCACCCTAGTTGTATTGACGAATTTGCTTACTAATACAAACCCTCTATATGCTGCACTGGTTATCCTGAATTGGGTTTTTCTGGGGACGATTGTCCAAAAATAACGTTGTCCCTTGTGTTATTGTTTCTGTTTACTTTAGTACATGATCTGTATACCTGTGAAGGCTGCATTTGTGTTTACTTCGATATTTATTGAATCAAATAACTTGTTAATGTAAAGAACAAGTAGGAGATAGTAAACCAGAAATTGCAGTAGGGTTTTCCGATGTGTTAGATTCAGAAATTTTTACATAAGGACTTAGAAAGAGAGAGAAAGAGAAGGTGAAAAGATTTCCGTTTAGGTGATCACCAAGGATTAGACCAGTGCCTAGTCTATTGGGAGAATGGAGTCAATGAGCTTTTAATGTTTAAAGTTTCTTCTACCCAATCTAGGAGTTCCCCAGCAACTTCGCATAGACCTAAAGGCAACAATTAGGTCACTAGGAAAATTTATAGTTCTTGATGCTGCAATTGATAACTTATCAAGGTAATTATGCAGATCATATACCCCTAGGAACATTCATTCACTATACCAAGCATGTAAGATATGACAAATCCTCACAAAATCAAGATTCAACAAATTTACATTTGCATTAGGGAAACAACTTAAACTTTATGAGCGAAAATTTCATACATTATGTGTGTGACATAAATAGATCATGAAAAAGGCACTTACAAGTATAGCGAATATATCCAATCATCAAGAGAGACAAAAATCGAAGCTCCAAGAACAAGACAAGATTCCCAAACATCAAAATGCATCAAAGATATCCAATTCGTCCTCCAATAGCTATAGCGGAATTGTCAAGAAGAGATAAAGATCCAAATCCAACTGATGATCAAATGAAATGATCATCACATCAATATATATGACTATTGTTGAAGCAACAAGGGTGATGTTGTATGTTCAGGATATGCCCAAATTTCTATGGGCAGAAGCGTGCAGCACAACAATGTATGTCCAGAACAAGACTCCTCACAGGGCAGGTAAGATTACTCCGAAGAGTGTCTTCACTGGTAAGAACTTGAGGTGAGTCATTTTAGAATATTTGGGAGTTTGGCATATTGCCATATACCCGAAAAAAAGAGGAAGAAATTGGATCAAACTGAAAAAAAAAAAGGATATCTAGTGGGATATAGCGAGAATGCTAAGGCATATAGAGTCTATCTTCCAGGAAATAGGAAGATTGTAGTTCGACGGGATGTAAAGTTCATGGAGGACAAAGATTTTAGGAAATCCCGAGAAATGCCTTCCGAAGAGCAGTCAAAGGATGATCCATTGGTCCAACCACTTCGACCAATAGAAACCAACACCAGTATTTCTCCTAAATACAAAATTCAAGAGTTATCACAACAGGTGGAGTCTTAGGAATAGGAGGAGCAAATATATCTACCCACTGCCAGTGGAAGAACGAGCTGAGAACTTCGATAAATACTACGAGATGCAGAGGATTTTGTTGGAGCTCCTAGGAATGAGAAAAGGGAGTGTAGACAACCAGATAGGTACCAAGCCTTGGTGGCTCAGGTTGGAGAACCCTCTAGTTTTCATGAGGTCATTCAACATCAAGTATGGGTAGATGCTATGATGGAGGAATACAATTCCATAATGGTCAATGATGTCTCGGAAGTGGTGCCTAGGCCTCAGGACAACTCAATTGTAGGTTCAAGATGGATTTACAAGGTCAAATATGCTGCAGATGGCAGTGTGGAAAAATACAAAAAGCCAGGTTCGTGGCTAAGCGGTATGCTCAGAAGGAAGGGATAGACTACGAAGAGACCTTTGCCCCAGTAGCCAGGTATACTTCTATTAGATCCATGATATCCTTTATAGCATAGATAGGGTGGGAGATTCACTAGATGGACATCAAGATTGCGTTCTTGAATGGGCTGATAGAAGAAGTATACATTGATAGAAGAAGTATACATTGAACAACCAGAGGGTTTTGAGACACATGAGAAGAAATCTCATGTATGCAGGTTGAAGAAAGCCTTGTATGGGCTTAAACATGCGCCTAGAGCATGGTACGATCAAATTGATGTTTACTTGCAAAAGATAGGATTCGTCAAGAGTGACGCATATCCCAACCTCTACTATCTGATTGTAGAGAATGAGCCTCTAATTTTGGTGTTACTTGTGGATGATCTTTTTCTAACAGGTTCATTCAAGCTCATCAAAGATTACAAGAAAAAGCTAGCTATAGAATTTGACATGAAGGATTTGGGGCGGATGCATTATATTATGGGGTTGGAAATTTGGCTGCAAAAAGATGGAATTTTCCTTGGATAAGGGAGATATGCTACAAAAATTCTAAAAAGGTTCAGAATGCAGGACTGTAGACCAATGTTGTTAAAAGCGCGAGCCGGATTAAATCGGCGCGGGGAATGAAGCGGAAAAAAACGGAAAAATCGGGAAAAAATCATTTGGAACAAAAATATTCATTTTTTTTCAATTTTTTTAATATCTAAACCATCTATAACATAAAATAAATACATTGACACATAAATATGATAAAAAAACTAATATATAAGATGTTTAATATCATTTCTAGCGCTAAAATAAAATCACACATAACATTGAATCATGTCCTGAATAGTAAGTCCTGACTCCTGAGTCCCAACTCAGCCTCAAAATATCAACAAAAAATATGATAATGTATCTCATCATGTCATAATGTCATATACAATAAAATGAAAGTCTAATCCTATTGATTTCCTCTGCCCCTCTTGCGAGAAAATGCCACAGCTTTCCCTTTCCCTCTAGATGTAGATGTTGGTGCCCGTGCTGGTGGAGATGGCAGTGGAGTTTGATGTGCTCTAGACGCTGAAGAACTAGAACTAGGAGCTATAGGAGGTAGACCACGTCCTCTACTGGTGGCAATGGTAGCTTGGGCAGGCGGTGTCACCTGGAAACATTACAATCTCCCAGTCCTGAAATCCTGAAAAACTGATAAGTCCGCTGGATTTTGAATGAAATCTAAAATTCTACTTTCTCCATATGAAATCCAATGAGGCTGGAACCACTCTCAAACATCCTGAGTCATTTCATGGTAATATTAAAAATTTAAGTAAAAGGATAAAAATGAAGGTTAAGGAGAATCTCACTTTTACTTAAAGAATTTAACATTACCATGAATAGCATATCAATACTAGGGCCTAGACTTGATCATTACGCTGCCCCACTCCCTCTGCGCACGACTGTCCAAATGAGCACATCAAAAACCCAAAAAAACGTTATAAAACCATGCTATCGTGACCCCCGGCGATTTTTTAAGAAAAAATCGCGATTTTTTCAATAAAAATCGGCAAAAAAAAATACCGACGATTTTTTCGTTTATTTAACGCGATTTAATCGACAGAGGGAAAAAATCACAATTTTTTCATTTTATCACAATTTAATCGCGATTTTCACAACACTGCTTCTAACCATAATGCCAACAATGCATTATTCGAAGCATATGCTCCCCTTGAGCCTGTGCCAACCATCATATACCACTACAGAACCATTTCCTGAGTCTGTTCTACTGTTTTTCTTCAAAGCTTCATATACGCGACTGTGCAGCGTCTAACTCGCGTATATACGTGACTTATCTTCATGATACCTGCGTATGAGATTTAGAACACTGATGTTCCACACTTTCAGCTTCCTTTGAGTCTGTCGTGTCTGTGTACTCTGCTATGCCACATCTTTCTGGTTGTACTTCCTTTTTCTTCCATATCTTTAACTGTGATGAGGTTTTCTCCTTTTGGTATGGTGTCCAAAATCTTCTCCTGCATTTCTTTGCTATATGTCCAAGCTTGTTACATGCATAACATCTTACATGTTTCATATTCCTCCTAAAACAATCAATGGCTTTGTGACCAAACATATTGCAAGCAAAACAATATCCCTTAAAGTACCTCGAACGTGATGATCTTTCTGTGTGACGGTCTTGAACCATTCTACTTCTGCATCCGGCTGCAACATGTCCAAGATTATGATATACATAACATTCAACATCATTCATCACAGGAAATAATCGTTTATCACTTCCACAATTAGGAGCAAAAGATTTTCTTTGAGGAATTTCTTTCCTTGGTTGTTGATAGAGTTGTCTTCTCATCTCCTTGTTGAGCATTTCAGATTTCTCATTAGAGTTCCTTACATCACCTTGTGATCTAGATTCACCTTCAACAGATTCATAAAAACCAAGACCAGTTTTGATATCAGGCGGCCTTTGACTACTAAGAATATCATCCAAAATCTTAGTACTGTCTTGAAATCGTAATAGTTTATCCTTTTCTTCTAATTTACCTTTCAAGATATTTACCTCAACCCGATGTTGTTCTTCCTTTTCCAGACATTGCTTCTTCAAAATTTCCTCAGACTTTCTTCCTTCTTCCATTTGTTGCCTTAGTTTGAGAATCTCCTTTTCTTGTTCTTCATTCAGCTCCTGTAGCATTTGAGGAACTCTGAAGGCACATTCCAACTGAGCTTTTAAGCTGATAATTTCTTCTTTAAGGGCACTCTCCCTTTTGCTAGGTAGATCTTGTTGATCTATGATTTTATCTGATGCTTTATTTGCTTGTCCATCTTCAATCTGAGGTGATTCAAGATCTGAATACTTGCTTCCACTCAATGGCAGGCTATCATTGTTCCTTTCAGTTGTCTTCTTCTTTTGACGCGCTTTCTTTCCCATTGTTCTACGGATCTCCTTCAAGTGATCAAGCTTCAACGAAAAACCTGCTCTGATACCAATTGTTGGAAATAATACTAAGAGGGTGGGGTGAATCAGTATTAGCAAATCAAACACTTTTCATTCTCATACTCAGATTTATATACGCTATTTCAGTTAAGGATACCCGCGTATATACGCAACTATGTTTAATGCAACTAGCGTACATCCAATAAACTTATGATTTAGTTAGTTGATCTTCAATGAGTGCATCAGAACATTATTAACCATATTAACAGTAAACAGGTGCAGTAAAACAGAACAGATCATCACACATAAGGAGCACACATGAACACCATGATATAAGGTGGAAACCCAATGTGGGTGAAAACCACCTGTTGTAAGTCGTATCAATCTTCTTTTTAATAAGAAACTTCTTTTACAATAGTTCTATACTGGTGCAGTCTTATACCAGTACGCAGGCTACTACCTGCAGAAGGCTACAACCTTCTCTAATTCTCTAGAATCTCCTAGAAGGGAGCTACAACCCCCTTAGCTCTTGTATTAGCTGATCCATTTACTAGTACGTAGGTGTTGGCCTACTGAAATGCTCCAACCTTTACTCGTTCTCCAGCTGCTACTGGAGGGGAGCTACCACCCCCTTAGCTCTTGTACTAGCTGATGTATTAGTACGTAGATGCCGATCTACAATCTCCTTTCATCCTCCAGGGATCACATTTAATACATTTTCAGACTGGATACTCCTGAAGCACAACACTATAATCTGAAAGGCCACGTTTCATCCAATTTTCATACTGGACCCATCAATATCATTGAAGCACAAAATCAATCAATACTAACAGCATCAATCTCTGAATCATTGAAACCCTGAAACCATGTCAACAACATAGTCACTAGAACACAGAACAAACAACATAACTCTACAACAATAACCAGATCCAACTGCAACTTCAAATATCATATATCATAATGTATACACTACTATGACGAACCAAACCGGCGTACATACACGCTTTCACCAAAGCCAACCCGCGTACAGATCGTATAGAGATGATTCATTCCAAGCCATTTAGATCCCGAACTATCCTTAGATCTTGTTCTCCATCAACCGCTTAGATTCCTCCTTAGCAAAGCATCATGAACCCATAACCTGCATACTAGATCTCATACAACATTAGATGTTCAAGACTTTCTCAATGCCTTTGCCTAATGATCTTCTTCTCCTTTTATAGTCTTAGGCCTTACTCAATACCATGGTCCAAAACCATTGAGAACCAATACTAGGGACCCAATACCTCGGTTCAACACTTCGGACGCAATACCAAGGACCAAAACCATAGGTCTAAATACCAAGGACCCAAAAATAAGCTTTCCCACATATACGTGCTTTTCCGTGCATGAAAGTGCGTGAATACGCATACTCGACTTTTGATCAACAATCCCGCGTGTATACACATCTTTGTATATAGAGAACCTACGTGTATAACCTGCGTGTATACCCTACTTGGTATATAGCAAACCTACGTATATATGCGGCTTGGTACATAGTGAACCTGCGTATAACCTGCCTATGTACGCGACTTGGTATATAGTGAACCTGCGTATATACTCTTCTTTCTTCATTCTTTGTAGTTTGATCATCAATTCTTTGCTATTGACCTGCTGCACTATAATCTGTCATCTTGCCATCAAGGACAACACTTGTATCATAATGCCAATAGCCAAAATTTTAAAAGATCTATATTTCACATAAGATCTTAGTTTGATAAACCGTTCACACCACCATGATCAGGACGACGAGATCTACGATCTGGTCCTAGTTCGAGCATAATCCAAACACTTTGATATTTGATCCATCTCTGTCCTGTGTGTCTCTTTAGAGCCACCAGGATCAATCCTCCCCACTGAGGAGATTTTGGTCCTCCAAAAGCATGGAAAATAATCTGCATCTTTCTCTGTACCCTGTCCGCATCACAAATGTCCTAAAAAGGTCTCACTTCCATCTCCTTCACCTTTGTTCTTCGGAGCCTTAAGCAACGAGCCGACACCTGCTACTTCTGCAACCTGTAGTACACTGTTTTCCACATTACACGCTTTGAATAACTTGACCAACTAAAGACCCCCACACTTGCCACAAGTTTATAACACATACTCAGTGGTCAAGTTTACAACAAGATGGATGCAATACCCTAGCTATGACAACAAGGCCAACCCATCATGGTTGCTTCAAAAAGTGATCGAAAACACATCATCATTGCAACACATGATTTACATACTTAAGGCCAGACACTATTGTTTGACAAGCGATAGAAACATAAAATCACTTTCAGAGTGTAAAATATGACTCAAAACATGACCAAACATCATTATTGCTGACCAAGTGATGGAAAACATGAAGCACTTTTACACTTGAAAATGCAATAGACGATTTACAAAAGAATGACCATGAAATGACATCATGTCAAAAAATCCATTTTTCACTTATCAATGTGAATGGGTCACCTCCTTGAGGTGGTTTTGCTTGTCGCACAACTATTCTTCCTGGTTCACACACCGATGCTTTGTCTTTAAGGCGCTGCTCTAGATGGAGCTTGCAGCAAGTCGCTATTTGATGGCCATTTCTATCACAATGACTGAAGTAGGTTTTCTTCCTCCATGTCTGCTTAAACTACTTCTTTTCATGCTGTTGAGAGGGTCTTTCATGCCTCATCCTTTTGTGTGCTGCCATTCTTTTCCAACACTTAGAAAATGTATGGTTATTTAATCCACAAAAGGTGCATGTTTTTTAATGCCATGTCCTTCGTTCATTATTAAAAACATGATCGTAATCAAAATCAACATTCAAAGATCAAAAATGGTTATGCCTTCCCTTGTTTTCCCTGATGTTAGTATGGCGATGAGAGCTTGCCTTATCTCTCTCCCTGCAATGGAAACTACCATGGGATGATGGGGATGTTTTCCCATCATACCCTTTCGTCGATGATTTCTTGGTCAAATATAACAACTTTGAGCACTCTACCTTAGTGTATCTTGAGCCTGCAAATTGATGCGTGCACAACCTCCAAAGGTTGAGTGATGCCTTGGTTATTAGCACCAAGTTCTTCTTTCTCCACATGCCTCATATTTCTAAGGAGCCTCATTTTTATCCCTGTAATTGGGTTCTCCAAATCTCCAACATACATCATACTATGAGAAGATGAAATCGAAAGGAAATCAACATATTTTACCTTCTCTTTCGATTTGGAAAGAACTGATGGGGGCTTCTCATCATCCGTTGTTGGTGGTTTGCTAACTATAGCGCCTTCCCCAACTTCTTTCCTAACATACCCAAGTCTTGTTTGACATGGTAATTCCTCTACCTTGATGGGATTGACAATGCCTTGGCTATTTCCCAAGCCTTTCCCCTCATATCCCATTCTTTTCAGCAGTTTGGAGCCAACTCCTGTGGTGTGATTTTCAAACACAGCGAAATCATCATCAGGAAACATACATGAAGATGGAGAACTACTTCTTACCTCACATGGGTCTTGCTGCAACTTTTCCAAGGTCTCGTCCTTTCCTTGCATCTGTTGTAGAAAACTTTGTTTCTCCTCTTATCTTCATGTTTTGCTTCAGTTCATCCATGGCCTCTTCTATCGCTTTAAACTGAGGCTATAATCGTTTCTTTTCCTCTGTCTATTTTCATAGAGTTTCATACAGGATTTCCACTTTATTGGAAATTTTAAGCATGGTCTCATACATTGCTCTTTCATCCTATGTCATTATTCACATTGCAATTCATATCAACGCAAAGACCGCTCTGATACCACTTGATCCAGGTCCGGGTGTGAAGAAGAACCCTTCCAAGACCTTTTACTTCCGTGATGTGTTAAATTGCATTTTAAAAGAACATTAATGAATACATCTACATGCTGTAAAGAAGAGGAACAAGACAATCATCATCACATGAAAACAAAAGCCATTGATAACGGAGTTCGTCCAAGAGGGACTACGTCTTTGGGCCCTGGTGTCAAGATGGCATAGGCCACTTCATTAAGTGTTGTCAATAATGGTGATGTACAAAAGAGATGATGTCGCGATCATACAAGGAAAAATTCCCTCACGCGAGAGTGGCTCTAAGAGATGTTCCACAATTAGAACTCTCAATCAAAAGAATCCTATCAATATGATACAAAAACATGCATGATGAACATCCTGCCAACATGGCACAAAAAGGATGTCAAAACAAAACATGCATGACGACAACAAGATTGTCCCAATAACATACAATAAGGGATCTCAAAACATAGCATGAATATTTATGACAGTAAGTACATCACATAGAAGATTCCGCATCAAATCAAGCAAGGAATCATGACAACATGTAATAAACAAGATCTTGTGTTAACATCAATCAAGGATCTGTGCAGTATAATGTAGAAAGAAGAAGTACATGAACACATCATATACCTCACAACCAAGGGCCATCTGAAGAAGTGGATGTCACATTGCTAAAGCTACTCAAACCATTGATCTCAAGGCATCGATCGTATGAAGATGGCTACTCGTACAAGAATCCGAACATCTACCCTAGCACTTAGAAAAGTGGCTAGAAGAAGAAATGAGAGAATAAGGAATCTGAAGACACCATTAGATTTTTGGTGTCAAGTAGTGCTGAATCGACCATCCAAAATCCAAATTCTGAGAAGTTGAGAATTTTGGGCTCAAGGAATCTTTTAGATTCCCCAGGATTCCTCAAAGATTCTACTCCATGGATAGCCTAGAAATTGACAACTCATATGGAAAATCTGATCTTGCCATTGAAATCCCTACGGAAAACCATGAAAAACAAGTATAAACTTGACTATATTCTGAAATGCCAAAATTTTACCTCCTTGGGAAAATTTCATGGCTCAGGTTCCGCTCCCTATTTTTCCTGAAATCATGGTTCCACGTGCATTTTGGAAATGACCAAAAAATGCAGATCTATGATGAAGAAACGAACAACACTGTTGTGTTCATGGCGATGAGAGGTGTAAAACCCATACAAATTTTTTCACAAAGTGAGAATTTTGCCCTCCTGCAAAATTCATGGTTCCTCCATTACAATATTAATTAATCTTCTTTCTAACTTAGAATCCGTGCTTGCAGTCTCTCTCCTCCTCGAACTCTCTGCAAAGGTAAAAATACTGAGTTTAAATAAAAACTCATTGGCGGATTTACCAATGTAAAGTGTTTGACGCATTGGTTAGAAGAGGAATATGGTTGAGGAGAGGTCCGGGGATCAAATCCTGCCTTCCCCATATATAAACTTTTATAACCAAAAATGATGTACTAATGGGGGTCAGATTTGCATTGGGTGGCCCGCCCCTAAAACCCCGCATTAACATTATTGATGCAACTATTGTCGGTATATAAATAAATCAGCGCATATACATCGGCAGATTAATTGCAATCTGTGACTAGACTTTGAAATCGGTGATTGGCAGGGTTGTCAGCATATATATTTGTGCGATTCATGGAGTATCACTGATATATATGAGCAATCGGCGCCGATAATATCGGCACGATAAAAGGAGTCGGGGCGATATATATATCATGGCTTCGGGGTGTTTCGACGATTGGCGCAAAGATCAGTCGATACATATGCTATATATATATATATATAATCTATATATATATATATATAGTATGGCTATGACAATTGTGGAAGGTTTGGTGGAGATTATGGCCGCTGATCCATATATATATATATATATAATGTTTATGGTTTATGATTGTGACAAGGTTGTTTAAAGGGTTTGGCAGAGGTTGTTGTCGCCGATCCCGAAACCATGTGTTTGATTGTCTTATATAGTTATTTTTAATAACTATATTTTGAAACATATTTCATTATATGGTTATTTAATAACCATTTTCCATGATTTTTGTCTCTTATGCAAGTTTAGGAGACAAATGAGAGAACGCCAAGTGTCAATGGCTCATGGGTTGCCATGTGGGTCCCACCTACTTACTGGGATGCCATGTGGCACATTGTGGGCCCCACTTTTCCCCTGGCATGTCAAAATTTTAAGAGCTCTATCTTTCACATACGAGCTCGGTTTGACGAACCGTTCACACCACCGCGATCCGGACGATGACATGTACGATCTGGTCCTAGTTCAAGCATAATCCAAACACTTTTATTTTTGAGCCATCTTTGACTTGTGTGTCTCTTTGGAGCCACTTGGATGAGTAGGTAGGCTCCCACACCATCTCTTGTCAAAGGAATGTTAGAAGATTGTGAGACAAAGCAGAAGATTCTTGTCAATATCAGGGTGTCTCTCTTACACAAGCCTTGATCTCATTAATCAAACATGTGTAAGAGAAGGTAAAATATATGAGATCATCAAATCTTGCCGAGATGATCCATGTGGGGGCCACATTGTCAATAAAAGAACATGGTAGAATGTACTTCATCAGGGATACTATTGGCCCTCCATATTCAAAGATACCAAGGAGTATGTAAAAATATGTCATAACTTCCAACACATGGGAAGACTTGTGCAATATGATGAGATGTCATTACAACCACAACTAGTATTAGAACCCTCTAATAAATGGGTCATTGAATTCATTGGGAAAATCAAATCTCCTTCTCATCATAACTGCTACATCATAGTATGCACAATTTATGTCATGAAATGAATGGAGGCTAAGGCACTTCTAGCCACATCTGGACAAGTAGTAGAAAAATGGCAGAATATTCACTAGATTTGGGATACTACAAGAGATACTTATATATGGAGGAACCCAAATTAGGCCAAGGCTCGTTGAATACTTAATGGAGAAATACAATATCAAGCATAGATTTACTACACCATATCATCCACAGGGAAACAAAAAATGGGAGGGAACAAATACTATTCTTGAGACCAACATCACAAAAATTGTTTAGTTTCATCTCAAGGATTGAGTTGACAGAGTTCTTGAGGCCTTATGGGCCTATCAAATAGCATGGAGAATTATTACCGGTGGCACTCCTTATGATCTAATGTATAGAAAGAGAGTATTATTACTGATTGATACATAGAGAGTATTATTAGAACAACTATACACCTTGGAATAAACCTATTAGAATCTCAAAAGTAGAGACTCCTCTAAATTAATGAATTTGATGAACTTTGTTAGGATTCCTTAAACCTAATAACATGTTCTTGGACACAAATCCCCCATAATCTTTCTGTAAAATCATGGGGACCCTTAATTTTTCAACCCTCTCCTTTATCGACATTTTGAAGAATTTTGACTTTCCTCAATTGTATCATATGGCTTAAGGGTTTTATATTATGTTGGTTCTGATCATATTTTTGTAAATCCTTCATTTTGGCTATTATGAATGATGCATTTCAGTTTTTGGCACCTCTTTCCTATTTTTGATGAAAGTGTTTTTCACATTGGCCATGAAAAGGCGTTGTAGCACCTGTGGTTGCCACATCACCTTACATCTGGCATTTGGTTTCACTGGTTAGCGTTCACTATAGATACCTTGGCACATCATGTCACATTTAATGATTGGTCATATTGGTTGTTTATATCATATACTTGATTTGGCACCTGCATGAATAAAGGAGCAGATTATTAGCGAACCATATTGTAAATATATTTTAATACAAATATCAACTTATTTAACATAGATGTATGTATATTTTGTAAATATTGTATATATATATATATATATATAATATATATTATTATATATATATATATATATATATATTATATAGATATATTAGATATATCAATTTGTTGTGCATATTTTTGTTTATTAATTTTCAAAAATATGTAAATATAGTTTAATGTATTAACTTATTTTTTATTATTATTTTTACCAATATTAAAGTCTTTCATAATATTGTAATTATTAAATGTTGTAGAATTGGTCCATAAATAATGTACCCATTAAATTTAACTCATTAATAGAAATAAATATATTATATATTCATTATATTGGAAATATATAATATGAATTATGTTATTATTATGTAATATTTTTAATAATATAAATTTTATGAACAACATATATATCATAACAAAGAACTCTAATAAAAATTTATACCAATTTTATATAAAAAAACGTTGCATAGTTAGCATTTCCTGCCTCTTAGTTTAATTATTGAACTTTGAATGATATGTATTCACTACCACATTTGAACAAGAGCTATATTGTAGATATTCTTGCTTAATTTAAATATAGTTAAATTACAGTAAAAAATAATAAATACATACGTAAATAAATGAACAATATATTTTTCAGTAGCTATATAGTACTGTTAATAACAATGGACTTATAGTATGTGGACTTTGGAATCAAAATCCTAGAATCATACTTTCAAACCAAAAAATGTTTCTACCTTATTACAGTGAGAGAATATTGAAAAAAAGGTAAAAAAATAGTTTCCTGCCAACATATGCCTTATAAAAAATATGGAAGTTTTTTATGTTGTGGTTTCTCTACAAAGAAATACCTAGGCTATCAATTGTTTAGCATTTTAATATTATATGTGGCACGGCATAATTGACTAATATTTTTTTGTTTTGCATCGGGTGGATGTGTTGTAAAAGGTCATAAAAGGTTGTAAAACTTGTGTTAAGCATTGATTGTGGTGGCGTAGGCTTGACTTTGAACTTTTTGTATGATGGACTTGAATTTTTGTTCAAGTATTAAAATATTTTTGTTTATTTTTGCAGCAATTGGTGGTAATGGTCAAATGTGATCTTTATTGGATTTTTATTTCTGTTTTGTTTTTATGAAATTTGTTTCCTTTGGGAAAAAGTGGAAAATGATTGTTATGAGCCCTAACAAGTTTGATGGTTAGAATTAATGAATAATGGATATAAGAATGATTTAAAAATGTTATAGTAAAAACACTATATCTTATGATAATTTATTTTAGAAGATAATATTGTTGGTTGGAGTAGTTTTTGTTTTTGTTTTCTTTTTTTTTTAAAGATAAAATATGACATTATTATATAAAACATAAATTAAGGAAAATTCTATTTTCATCAAGGTAGGACATGACACAATTTGTTGGTATGGATGATTACTTTATGGAGAAAATTCTTTTTATGATGAAGGGTTTTTATTTAGGTAAGAACATGAGTCTTCTTCTTGAATATTGGGTGAGAGATCCAATTTATCCATTGGTAACAAATAGGGTAAGTTCATTATTGCAGGACTGTCAACAGTGGGAGGTAGACCATCATTTGTGCCCAAATCTATATCTACATTACTTGTAAATAAGGTCTCCCAAATAAAATAGAGTACAAGAATCATAGTTGGAGACAACTTTTGGATTATGAATATATTAGTTTCCTTTCTAGTTTTTCTTTCAAGCACAAGCATGAGGCAATGCCTTACTTAAAGTTAAAGGTCTCTAGGGTAAAAAGTAGAGACATAATAAACACACTTTGGGAAAGGATTGGGCTAAACACACTTTTTGGAAGAACAGATCATTGAGACACCACTAGGTGGCCCCATTTATGAATGAAAAGGAACATAAACCTAGAATTTCTAAAAATGACCTCTCCTTGCCTACTTAGTAGAGTGGGGAAGACACTGTTACATGGACAATGAAGGATTAAACCCAATTTCAAAATATTTCTTGCTTGAGTTCCCCACCAAAGGAGTGACGCAAAGGCATGATAAAAAAATCCAAACTAGAAAAAAGGAACAATCCCTCTAGTCAAGCCAAATGACACAAAACAATTAACACTATTAAAAACAATGATAATTCACCGCAAGTCTATTAATTTTTAAGATTTTGAAAGAAAGTAGTAACTCATTAATATAAGTGATCCTCGACTATGAAAAATAATTAAAAGTATCCCTTTGTATAATTTGAAAAACATTGAAGCTTTATGTATAATATGGAAGAAGGCTAAACATTATTTGTTTTTTACTTTTTTTCATAGTGAGAGGCTATTTGCAAAATTGTATTTTTGGAGAGATGAAATTACTGTTTTTAATATAAAAATGAATTGAACTTCAAAAACTCAACTATAACTAGATTGTACAATGTTAACATCTAATAGCTATAATTCCATTAATCCATAACGATTCTTCTTAAATTTTAAGCTAAAAATAATAAATTTCTTTTTTCATTATTTATTTTCACTGACTATAACAAAAATCAATTCTTTTGTCATCTAAACTATAGTTATAAAAAAAACCAATTATTATTGTAAATGAAAATTTAAATATAAAATATTTCACCAACCATTTATACTTTAACTTTTAATATCAAACTTTGACCTATTGTGAAAGTTTAGAATTATTTGTGAATAAAAACTTAATAATAAACATATTGTGAAATTTTACAAATACTATTATGAATAAAAATTTAAATATAAAATATTTTAGCCATAGATGTACTTTAATGTAAAATAACCCCTATCATAAAAAAAATATTAATACGTGGCGACTAAATAGAAATGGGTATAACCCATGCATTCTTAAAAAATCATGTACTTGACTCATATGATACTAGTGGAAGTGAACCATAAATTTTAACTAGAAAGGAATGTTTTGAAAAAGAACAAGGCAAGCTTCTCACTCCATGCCAAGAGGTAACTTATTGTGTGAAACCCTTAACTTAATCTTCTTTTATTAGTATAAAATATAAATTAACCCAAATTTATAATTCAAAAAATGATTCCCTTACAAATTGTGCGATATGAATTAAAATTGGAAGTGGACCACACATTCATGTCAACCTATCACAATATTTATTACTTATAAGGGAGATTTTTCATAAAATAAAATATTAACAATTCATTAAATGCTTCATTAAATGAAATACAAATAAGAATGACTAGGGGGCGGGATTATAATGGTTGGTGAATTATACTAGGTGGAGTTATTATTATTGTAGGAATTTACAGGGTAAGTTCCTCAGATAGAACACCAAAGGACACCACTCACAAATAGATCACAGATCAATACACTAGTATTTTTGACGTGGTTAAAACCCTCAAAGAGGGAAACAGTCCACGATCTGATTCAACATGGCCACTTCATGCAATTCATTAACAAAAGAAAAAAATTTTACGTAAGCTTCTCTCATGAAAGGTCACCCTACAAATTATCCTCCATGCTCTTTAAATAGAGATCATGGACCAATCGGGTGTTGAGCCATGAATCAAGTGTCAGTAATATCGAGGAGAGAATGAACCGTCGGATCACTTCATGTCTAGAACATATAGTGACTATCCTATTGTAAGTTACAAAAGTATATAGTAAACAAACACACTTTACCTAACTCTATACTAGACCAAGTTATACTTAAATATTTCCTATGTGTCGGAATATCTTAACATCCCCCCTTAAGAATAACTTGGGATAGGATTCAAGGATATACAAATATGAAAAAATAGGAGAAGGAAGGAGGCATTAGATCCTATCCCCACTTAGTGACAACTTCCTAATTCCAACCATAAATCAAAGTTTAGTAAACTTTTCCTCTGTGAGAGCCTTTATAAAGATATATGCAACTTGATCATCGGTTGAACAATATTGCACTTCAAGAACATAGTCATGAATGAGCTTTCTGATGAAGTGCATGTGTAGTTCAACGTTTTTGCTGCGCTGATGTTGGACTGGATCTTTGCATAGTTGAATGAAACTTTGATTATCACACCGAAGTGTAGTCGGATGCTGCTTTTGAAAACCAAACTCTGACAGGATCTGACGAAGCCACCAGGCTCCTTACTAGCTTCTACGATGCCATGATACTTTGCTTCTGCTGAAGAAAGAGAAATGGAACTCTGTTTCTTGCAAGCCCATGCAATAGGTCTAGAACCTATTAGGATATTCCGACACATAGGAAATAGTTAAGTTCAACTTGGTCTAGTATAGAGTTAGGTATAGAGTTAGGTAAAGTTTGTTTCTTTACCATTGTACATTTTGTAACTTACAATCCGACGGTCACGATATGTAGTGATCCGACGGTTCATTCTCTCCTCGGTATTACCGACACTTGATCCGTGGCTTGACACCCGATTGGTCCATGAATTCTATTTAAAGCGCATGGAGGGTCATTTGTAGGTTAACCGTGCATGAGAGAAGCTTATGTAAATTTTCATTCTTTTATTAATAAATGTCCTGTAGTAGCCACGTTGGCGCAGGCCGTGGATTGTTTCCCTCTCTGAGGGTTTTAACCACGTCAAAATACTGGTGTATTGATCTGTGATCTATTTGTCAGCGGTGTCCTTCTGGTGTTCTGTCTGAGGAACTTACCCTGTATATTCCTACACAAAGTTGTGTCCAAGTGTCGTTAAAATTAATTGACTGCAAATAACATCCCTATTCCTTCGTTGATCTTAGGTTGAGACATATGGTGACAAATCCAGACTCCACTGATCAAGGAATCCCTTTTGATGGGAATCCTTGCCCTTTTCTCTCTTTTAGAAATATTGGTGCTCCTTATATGGCTACATTATCCCTTCCGAGATTTACCATTGGCCTGCTAGTATGGCTGTTTTCAACCTATTTGGTTGAAAATGTCGTGATTTCTCCACAATTGAATACACCTTCAACTGGACAAAGTCAACCTCTAGTTAATCCTAAAGTTGACCCTTTGCCTTCTTCCTTGTTTGTTTCTCCCTCCTCCTCTTCCTCTACGCTTGGTGAAAGTATTTGTATTAGTAACCAGGTGGCTAAGAAGAAGAAGAAGAGGTCAGTTTAGCAAGGGGACAACCAAGCAACCATTGCTTTGAATGCAACAACTGATGAAAATTTGTCTGTTAAGCCTCACAAAGTCAAATATCCATGCATAATTTGTTCGGGAGACCATCTTCATCATAATTGTCTTTACATTCCTCGGATCTTAGAAGAATGGTCTTCCCATTCACCCCATCCCATGTCATCAACCTCTGGAGATCGTGGTGGTAACACACCATCACGTAGTGATAGTAAAGTTCATGGAAAGAATGGAAAGGTCAAGTTTCCATGTAGGTTATGTGAAGGGATTCACCCCTTTCACCTTTTGTCCCTATTTGGATGAAGCCAAAAGAGTGTTCGATAACCATCCTGATTCAACGCAACGACTTCCATATGGTTACAGGAAAATCTCCCTAAATCCTTCACTATTTGATGAACAGATTGACTAGAATGAACTGTCGGTTGAAACCACTCTCTGTGAAAGTGAATCTTATGAGTTTATACCAAACAAAAATAAACAGGTCGAGGTAACAGTTGACCTGATTTCACCTTCAGCTAATCATACCTTTCCCGAAGAGAGTGAAAATCATATAACTCAAGTTCTTTTTGTTTCCTCAGATTCAAATGAGCTCGGGGATAATCCACCTATTCCAGACAGGAGGAAAATCCTCCAGTTCTTGTAACTCAAGGGGTTAATTCTCCTATTTCTATAGTACCCCCTCCAAGTGGTCTAGTCACTTCAATCGGAATCGACTGTGAGGATCCCACCTTCCCTCTTATGTGCCTTTCCATATTATAGTACAAGTTTGTAAAATAATTGTATCTGTAACTGTTATAGACAAAGGTGCATCAGTGAGTATCCTTTCCTCAACTGCTTGGCAAGTCCTCGGTTCGCGACCGCTTGTGCATGTTACACAGAATATGTTGGGCTTTAACAAAGGAACCAGCTAACTCTTAGGGATCCTTCCTAAGTTACCTATTACTTTGGGAAGGAAAACTGTATCTGAATGTGATGGTAGTCCTAGGCCCTTTAGATTACAATTTACTTCTTGGGCGTGACTATGTTTATAGCATGGGAGATATTGTTTCAACACTCTTTCAAGTGATTTGTTTCCCTCATGAAGGCAGGATTGTCACCACTGACCAACTTTCATTTCCTGGTCCAAATATAGCTCCTAGTCAACCATTGTCCCTAAATGGTCCATTTATACCAATAGTATCATCCCTGCCACACGTTAATTATGTCGCAACCTGTTCCATACCTACATTGACTGACGATCAATTCAGTGATGCTGTACATTATGTACTGGGGACATTCGAACCTGATCTCTCCTTTATGACCACTTATGAGTTGTGACCAAGAGTATTCGAGGATAGTTCTTTTACTATGCCAACCTCGTTAAAAAATGAAACAATAGTGGTAAAGATAATTTTCCGTGTAGGTTATGTGATTGGTCTATCACACCATCCACCTTTGTCTATTTGGACGAATCCAAAGAGGTGTTGGATAATCGTCCTGCTTCATCACAGTGACTTCCATCTAGTTACAAGAGACTCTCCCCTTCATCAAGCTGGGGCCTTGCCAACCAACTCAAGCATAATTTTTTGTTTCAAGCTTGTGTAAACATGAAATTGAATCCAGGCATAGTTCCCTATGGTTCAAGCTTGTCCAAAAATGAACCCATTTTCAACTTTTAACCCTTGTGATTGCCATTCTATCAACCTTTTCTATCAGATGAGACTTGGCTTTTTTCATCCCATAGCCACTATCTCTTTGGCTGACCACACGTTTTCACTTGGTTGTTCTACCCTTTTTGAGGAATAGTTTCAATGAGTGGTCTTATTAGCCAACCTCTTCAAATAAATCAACATGTTTTGAGAAGTTCCAACATTGTCGGAGCCAGTTGATACCCTAGACACCACTCATTCCTAAAAATAGAGTCCTCTTTAAACTCTTTTCAGACTCTTTAAACATGAAAATATTGTCGAGCGCTTGGCCTTTCCGGCTCGTTAAAGTATTGGAAATGTCATCCCTCTTGTATTATTTTATCCTTTTTTGGACCTGAGGGATTATTTTATGAAAAAGAACTTATGGAGTTTTCTTTTTGTCCCTTTTCAAACTCTCTAAACATGAAAAAGACTGAGTTATTCTTGTTGTTAAACTCATAAAAATAATAGTGACAAACGTATCCATCTAGATGAGACCAAGTTTCACTATCGCTAGACTTGTTAAAACACTAAATAGTGATAGGTTTGCCCGAAGGGAAAATTATAGAACAAGCAAATGTTATCCTCCTCAATCTTGACAAAACTAAAGAGGTAATAGTCAGCAATGACTGGGGAAAAAGGGAAAAAAATTGAAGAATTTATGGTAGAAAGTCACTCTTGAACATGACACTTTCACTCCATCTCTATTATTGAGTTGGGTTGGGTTATTCCGTTCACTGGTCATCATACCATTGGTCTTTCGTACCATCCATCTTTTTGGGTTAACGCTACCAATTCATCTCAATGTCACTGACATGTTCAAGACAAGTCATTCAGTTGAGAAATCACCATCCAGTTAATGTCTCATACACTGCAATACCTCCTACCTTCATTTTTTCATGACCACCATTCCTGAACCTTGTGTCATCAGTTCATTTTCACCTCCAAAAATCATTTGCTTCGTTTCGTGTTGTAGATGTGGGATACATCAAGGCCCTCCTATGATGAGTCACTTCTTGTCAACATCAGCTCATTATCCAAGAAGTTGACTTAAAAACAACCCTTTCAGTGATTTCAAGCTTGCATACATCAATGGCAGGTTTCTCACTTCTGGTGATAGGTTGACATCAATGACCTTCAACTGAAAGATTTGACGTGGTGTTCGACATCGGATCATGTATTCACACCATGTGAATTTTACTATAGTACCTTGAGGATCATTATCATTATTGGTGATCCCTCTCGCGTCTGTTAACAACTCACATCATTGGCTAGTAATTAGGCGATATCTTCCATGTTCGACTTCAAGACATCTCTTCACATGGTTTGACTTGTACATCGGGCGAAGATTGAACGAGTTTGAAGACCCCGGATATATTTTCATCCATCTGGGCTGCGATATATTCAGGGATATAAAAATATCAAATGTACAAAGACTCTACACAGATGGTCATCCTAATCATGGATTGCGACTCTATATCTATAGAATCACGAGTCTGTATCTGCAAATGAGTATTGGATCTATGTACATGAAACGAAATTTACAAAGCTGAGCATGGGAATGCCTCCCTTAGCTAGATCATGAAAATAATATGATGATGATCTATGTAGGTCACCTTCCAGTTCGAAACTTCGGATCCTCATGATAAAGCATTTCACCTGACATGAATATTTACGACCTCATGCTTTAGGGGGAAACTGTTATAGACATATTTGGGCACATCAACTCCAAACTTATATGTCGATGTATTGGGGCTCATCAACCCCTAAAATATTTTTTTCATACCCTAAAGGAACATAGTCATCTGAATACATCATTCCCCAAAATTTCCATCTGAGAAACGATCTAGAAATTGCCTAAATTGAACCATACTGACTGCTCCATTGGAAAATTGTGATGCATACTGAGTGGTACACTGCCAGGGTGCAATGGGTGAGGATGGACAAATGTTCGCGACATTTGTCAGCTGATTGCTCATGGAATCTTCTAGAAACTTCTCCTATGCCACTTGCCTCTCTGAATTCGTCCAAGGATGAATAAGGAATCTAAGAAAATCTCCAATCCCTTCCCTTGTGGAACCAATTGTAACAAGTGGAATGGCACTAATCAAACCCCATGGACTCACACCCTTGCGAACATCTATAAATGGATCCCTCATCCAGGAGATCTAGAGGCTGGAATATTGTGAATTGCAAGGAAGTGTTGATAGTTTGTAACTAAGGAGAGAGCATTGTACTCTTGTTGGTGTGATCTTGCTACTTCATGAGGTGAAGAAGGATTGAGGCTAGGCGGATGATGCTGGATCAGACAACTAGGTTATAATTCTCCTTTCTATTAATAAATCTCTTCAAGTTTTCTTCAATATGATTGTGCAATTGTGAATGTTATCATTTGTGAATGCTATCATTTCTTCATATATATCTAATTCTGTGATGTTTATGTTGTAATAGATTATGATTCTTTGACGGTTCTTTGTTGTTGTACTTGCCCAAGTACTTTCCAAGTGTGTTGAGTACAGGGAGGAGTTGCAGGATCTGCCCAAGGTAGAGAGAGCAAGCAAGGGATTAAGCAGAAGTTCCAGGTTGGTTCCATTATCTTTCTCTTATCTATTACACATAGAAGAAATCATTTAATTGTTTTAAACCATTGTTTCTAGGGTAGTTGCCAAACCTAGAGGGCTAGCATTCTTTAGGAATAATAGTTCTCCCAGAAACAGGCGTGTATAAATATGTATTATAACATTGAAAGGAACATAATGAAAAATCAAGCTGGTAGTCCTGGTTTTGGGATCCAGGGGAAAATCTCTGTGTATATGTGTTTTATGTGTTATGCTCTCGCATTTTTATTTTTCCTGTGATTTAGAATTCGTATGCAGGTAATTTCTATACGGGTTAAAACCTACATTTGGTATCAGAGTTGTTTTGGCTTCAAGGGGACGCCTTTGTTGCTGAGGGGTTTCGCTCGGGCCTGTGGTAGACCTGTTCAGTGGGAGATCTGCGAGATCGATTCTGGTGGTGAAAGAAGATGGCGAGAAACGGAAAGATAGAGATTGAGAAGTTCAATGGTCAGAGTTTTGAGTTGTGGAAACTCAAGATGGAGGATCTGTTGGTGGATAAAGATCAGTGGATCGCGGTAGATCGGGTACTACACCAACGGGAGTGACCGATGAAGAATGGAAGAAGTTGGATCGGAAGGCAAAGAAGCACAATACGATTGTTGTCTCAACTCAGTATTGGTTGAATGTATCAGGGGAAGACGGCAAGGCTATGGGACAAGTTAGGGACTTTGTACCAATCTAGTCTCGGTGAATAACTGTCCATAAAAAGCTGTATAACCTGAGGATGAAAGATGGAGACTCGGTGACAGAGCATCTGAATGCGTTTAATACTGTGTAAGTCAGTTATCATCTGTTGATATTAAAATTTCAGATGAAGATAAGTGCATCAGTTTGTTGTGTTCTCTACCAGATTCGTGGGATAGTCTGGTTATTGCAATAGGTAGCAATGCAACTGCTTTGCAGTTTGATGAAATAGTCTCAGCCTTGCTGACGGAGGAGATGAGACGGAAAAATATGGACAACCAGAATGGTGATGCCTTGTCTGTACGAGGACGGTCCCAGAACAGCAACAAAAATAAGTCATCGAGTGGGAGATCTAAATCTAGAGGGAGATCTAAATCTCCAGGAAAACCTACAAAGGTGGTGTGCTGGAAATGTGGAAAGGAAGGGCACTTCAGAAGGGAGTGTAAATCTAAAGTTCCTGATAAAGGAAAGGGTTTTGATGATGCTCCTTCTGCAGAGGCGAAAACCACCTCAGATGAAGGTGGGGATGTGTACTTGGCTTCTCAAGTACACATGTAGATCATGAGGCATGGTTGATTGACTCAGGTGCATCCTTTCACTTCACTCCCCATAGAGAGTGGTTCTGCGAGTATGAGAAATATGATGGTGGTGAGGTCTTCTTAGGAGATGATAGGAATTAACTTAATCGGTCGCAGAAAATAAACGTTGAAGTGTGCAAGGTGGAAGGGTTAAGAACAACTTCCAGGTGTTCTGCATATTCTGCCATTTGGCCAGAAATCTGATTTCTGTCGCAAGTGTTGATGCAGGTGAAAAGTGGGTTCCAAGGAAAAGGATACCTGCAGAAATGGTTCGGGAGCAACTAAGTAATTGATGCAGGGAGTTCAAATTGCGAACTCTGTACAAGCTGCAAGGTAGCATGTTATGTGGGTTGCAAACAGTTCTATGGTTCAATGAATAGTGAGCAAAAAATCAGTGGTACCTCTGGAGAGAAGACTCATGTTGGGCATCAGGAAAGCTTGGACAATATTGGGAGAGAAGAGCCTTCAAATCTTCATGGTAAGGTATGGTAAAAGGTATAAGTAATAGCTCTCTGGATTTTGATTTCTGTGAAAAATTGTGTATATGGGAAGCATAATCGGGTGAGTTTCCCCTCTGTTGGTAAGAGGATGAAACAAATATTAGAGCTTGTGCACAGTGATGTGTTTGGACCTGTGAAAGTTCCATCACTGGGTAAGTCTGTGTACTATGTATCATTTATAGATGACTTCTCAAGGAATACATGGATATATTTTCTTAAGAAGAAATTTGAAGTCTTTGACAGGTTTAAAGAATTTAAGGCTCTGGTGGAAAACCAGACAGAGAAGAAGATAAAGGTGCTGAGGACAAATAATGGTGGAGAGTT
>APFE031429471.1:0-11400 GCA_000404065.3 Pinus taeda | reverse complement strand
GGGATTGCGTGGCAAGAGGTATTGAGCTGGTACCCGATGGAGCAAGCTAGGCGGTTGGATACATCCATGGCCACATTTCAGCAGAGGCCATGGATAACCGTAGGGACTCAAGAGCCAGATTGTTGTTGGGATCCAAGTGGCATTTCCCATCACATCATAGAGTCGTTAGGTGACGGTAGTAGATGCGTGATGGATCTGACATTTGGGCGCACACATTTTTCATATCTCCATCAGTGCCCAAGACAACACTAGTGACAAGATGGTTTGACAGAGGAGCAAACCGATTTCATGAGTTGTCTTGGCATATTGATTGTGCATGGAGTCATAGGGTGATGAGCCTACTATGGGAGGAGCTGGTAAGACGAGGTGGCATCGCCAGACCACCGGACAGGGCATTACATGGAGACGGAACTCTCTCGTTGGTATATTGGACACTGGAGCTACTGAGGATAGGCACAATAGTGTTATTCCCATTGGCATGTGAGGAGTCAGACTGCTCAGGTCTTTCAAGGCAGATGGGGAGATGTAGCCCACATCATGGAGGGATTACTAGCAGATTAGTGGATGTGTTGGCACATGCAGGATGGCATATGATACAGGGTGGTATGACAGTAGGCAGTGGTACCCAAAGGTGCACAAGGATATGCCGCAGAGTCCAGTCTTATGCAGAGGGATGCGACCTAATGCATACAGACCCAATTTTAGAACCTAGCATCCAGTGTTGTATAGAGGTATGTAGTGATGAGCAGTGGCCTGCAAAGGAGCATGGAGATTCATGGTTGTTTGATGTAGCATGTTGGCTTGCATTGAGCGACTCACCTTGCATCGAGTACACGTGGGGAGATCCAGATACAGTGACACAGACAGGATACGAGACGGTATAGGATAGTACGACAGTAGCACAAGGTATCCAATGGTGTATAGGGATAGGCTGCAGGGTACAGTGCCAGGTCGAGGGATACTTGGTGGGATGTAGGGGCATATGGTTTTGCACAGCGAGGTCTTGGTTCCCAACGATCATCAGTACTATATAGTGGCAGGCACAGGGCAAATTAGCATGCATCAGATTAGACTGCGATATATGGAGCCTATATAGTGATCACATGCAAGGACAAGAGATGAGGGCCAAAGGGATTCCATCCGTTGACAGGGTTATGTCGTAGTAGTTCAGGATATGGGATGCAAGGATTCAGTTGATCAATAGATCACTCATGATGAGAAGAGTCGTGGCAGAAGGTGATATAGTTCGCTCATGGGATTACACATGGGAGTTCACAGAGGGTTTCATCATATGGGGAGGCAAACATTCTCTGTTGTTGCACAGGTTCAGAGTTAGATTTGGATGGGTAGGCCTTCGTGCTATGGAGATGCACAGGCATGATGTGTCTCGCCTCTTTCGTTACTCCACCATTGAGTTCCAGGAGAGGAGGATACTGAGTGCACACGATGGTGAGTGTGACATAGTCAGAGTAGCGCAGCGTCAACATGGTGGCACCACTCTGGGACTAGGAGGGAATTGGGGCATCATAGCGCTTCACAACTCAATAACCTTTAGGGATGCGTCAGCTACTACAGGGGGAGATCATACAAATCTTCCATTGGGCTTTAGCAGTCATTGATGGAGTAGGGGACTTCTGGTACTTTCATCGGGCAGGATAGTGAATGGAGCGAGGGGAGCTTCATGTTGGACAGGATTGCTTGAAATCCTGGTATTGAAGGATTCTTTTATTTCAGGACGTGCAGAGGTCAGGCACAATCCAGTGGCACATCTAGGACCGTGGCACATTTTGCAGTGATAGTGGGGAGCAACAGTGAGAGAGGATGCTTGCTTAGGCATTTCTTGAGGATAGGTGATTTTTGGTGCATTGGAGGAGTTTACTAGATGAGGATGCCACCTGGGAGGGTGAGCACATTTTGGAGCACCTAGCTTTGAGGTTGCTTGAGGGCAAGAAACATTTGGGAGGGGAGGACTGTCATGTCCCTTCTCAAACACATTTGTAATAGGGTGTTTCCACACATTTTTGCATAATTTTGGCTAAGGGAAAGAACCCAATATTTTCGACTTAGGGAGTTAGGAGGAAATTCGACTTAATTTGGTTGCTAGTGAAAGGTGGGGGCCACCCACGTGGGAATTCGAACTAGGCCATTCAAATGTTTTGGAGGGAATTCGAAGTGCTGGATGGAGGGGCCTGATGACCCTACCGCCCGCACCTACCTACGAGTCAGTGAGAAAAGCCTTCAACCCCACAAGGTGTGGTTGGTGGCAGGGAACTCAGAGAAGGGGCTGTCACACTAATCCCAACTCTCTCCGTTTGAGCTATCTCCTAGGCTAGCTAAGGGGGGTGGTCCCTAATGGAAAGTTAAGCTAAAAACAAAGCTGCGAATTTCTAGGAGAATTGTTAGAGTTAAATAGATTATTTATCTAAGAACTATAAGCAAACCCTGATATGAGCAATAGCCATTAACACATGAGATAAGCATGAAACACATAAACAACCAGTGCCTTTCAAAGCGTTGCTCTTTACGAAATGAATTTTTTATTTTATTTTATTTTTTATTTGCTTAGAATGAAGTCAAATGCTTTCAAGTGAAAGAAGAAAATATATGATAATTTTTCAAGATAGAAAATAAGCAAAGGGCTCAGGAAACCCCCTCTAAAATAAATCTTTTGATGTCTTATGAGATTGTTGGCTTGAACAACTTGTGGGACCTTTGATATCGTTGGAGGTGACTATTATGACCGAAGAAGTCCTCACACTCCAATAGAGCTGGCAACCTATCCCTTGAAAACACAAAAATGCTTGCAACCCAATTGTTAGTGCAAAAGAGACTTGGCATATAGAGACCAAGTTGAGCTTGTCATTCAACCGAGAATGACAAGCTACAACAAGTGTACAAAATATACCAAGCCCAAAGGAGATTTGAGATAGCTGCAAATCTCTCCTCCCTAGACAATAATGCCTTCAGGCAAATGTACAAAGAGAAACAACTAGATAGCAAACGCAAAATCAAATGAATATCAAACGACACAGGTATACCTCATGTACCAAAGCATGCGCCACAAAAGAAGCCAGTAACCCCAAAGACTTTTATTTATTTATATGAAAGGTAAATACACAATCCAGCAGAGCTTCCGCAAGCCCAACAGCTCGTTCTATGATTATACAATAAGAGCCCAAGGCTCATATAAATAAGAAATGGGAGGAGATCCCAATGCCAAGAGACAATGACAAGTGTAGCAAGTGACAATCCCAATGTAAAATGAATTTGTACAAGTGGCTTAGAGGACTGTCCATGTGTGAACATAACTGCCGTTGCTTACTGCCTCTAAACTGCTGGTAACAAATTCGTATTGGCTGCCTTTGTAAACATGCTGGGACTGCCAACGTAACTGCTGATTTACTTGTGTTAAAATGCTGTCCACGTATACACTGCTGTTCAGCTCACGTCAAACTGCTGTATGACCCACGTTAAACTGCTCTAACTGCCTGTGCAAAACTTTGCTGCGTATTATGCTGTAGCTGCCCACGTTGAATGCTGTATGACTGTTTGACTTGCCTACGTAACATGTTGTCCAGATGTACGGCAGAACTGCCCACTTAACTGCTATTAAACGCTGTGTATTGGCTGAGTAATACGCTGAGGTATCCACGTATATACCTGCTGCTGCCAGCGTGAACTTGCGTATATGGGCTGAACTGCGTGGAACCTTTGATGCATATGTTTTGAGTGGGCCAGCGTATTTCAATGGCATGTGCATTTTTCGGTTGGCTGAGTTACGTATACCATACGTAGCTTATATGAGGATTGAAGTGGGGTCCAATCTCCACCATTTAAATTTACACTTTAATACATACCATTAAATACATATGAACTCAACGCTGGCCCATTTGACTTTGACTTTCTTTGACTTTGACTTTCTGTTGAAACTTTGACTTGAGGTGGGCCCCACATGCTTGCCACATCACCCTTGATTCTCTGCATAATTTCCATGTCAAAATTTGCCTTATTTTGACTTTGGAAAAATTTATAAACTTTTCCAATTATTCATTTTTTTGAATTTTTTCTTCATTTTTGCTACTGTCACTTGAAAAATCGGCTTTTGAGGGACTCTGAGTCATTTTTTGACCCCCAAATGTAGGCTCTAGGAAATGCTGGGCCTCTGAAGGATGAAATTTTCGAGTGGTCATACCGTCCAGACATTTCCTAAGGCCAGCTTAATTTATGCCTTTACATAAAAAATAATTAAAAAATCCATTTTTGCGGGAAATCTTTTAACTATTAAAAAATCTCTTACTTAGAACCTAGCCAAATTTCACGAAACTTTTTTGTGATTAGTATGGTAATATACATGACCCTAGACACTTAAGATGTGTCAGGGTCTCAATCTTCTAAACCGTCACCTCGGCTTTTGGGGTAAAAATGCAGTGAATAAAATCCAGAGAATTATCCGCCTCTGAAAAAGAAGGGATATATTAACCGGATAAAAAAAATACTCAAGGTGTAACTCGTTTGCTGATCAGTCCCACATCCTAGCCTGTTACAAAGTTCAAGAAAATCATCATACTAGCATCACTTATTACAATTCCCCGCAGGGTGTGGAATCTGGTACAAAGAAGAAAGATGATGAGAAGATAGAAGGAGAGTTAAAAAACTCTGTTGACTGATGACATCTGATGGTACAAGTGTCCTCTGGATCATCCTTGGGCATGGAGTCTTCACATAATCATCAGGTGCTACTCCAGTAGTCAACAATATCATTATAAGTTCAGTAGATATGTTGATGACCGTGCTATAGTCTTGTTCACAAACGAAATTGTGAACAAGACAGATGTAAACTTTGGATAATCTATTTTTATTAAAGGTCATCTACTGTGAAGCTACAGGAATCTGTCAGTTGCAACTTATGATAAGGAGTGCAACTAACTTGAAGTCCTCATACTTAAAGAACAACTTGTAACATCTCTCTTTATCTATCAACATGCAAACAAATGTACCTTGATGAAAGTGCATGACCTAAGCACAATTTTAGCATCTTGATTTCTTATAGATATATTGGTGAAGTTGATATGCTGATAGCTATCATCTAGTAATAAAGTATCACAGCTATATTGAGATAATCTCATGAGAAGATTTCTTCTTCCTGGGTGAACAAATGTTTTAGAATTTCTCTTTGAAGCTTCCTAAAAGTCTGTTTCTCCCATATGACAAGCACTTGATTAAAGGATAAATAACCCTCCAGAACAAGACTTCAGAGCGAGCTCCTGATGATCTTTCTTTCATGGAGAGCAAGTCATATCAACTGAGTATGATGGATTAATAACAGGGTGCAGATGGCTCAATGGTTATGATTAGTGCAAGGTTACTCTCCTGATATTCAGAGGGAGTTGACTCTTAGAAATCAAGGTGAAGGACCAAGCTTTGATTCTGAACTTAAAGGTCTGATAAGATGGAAAAGTTACTGATTCGGATATAGACAACTTATGGACCCTGGTGTTCTTGATAAACACCTGATCAATCATATGTCATTCTACAGAGATTTTAAGACAACTTGTGGTTATGCCTCATATATTGGATAGCTGCTCATTAAGATTTGTGCTACGAAGGATTGCTGGACTGGAAGTATGATGAATGGAAAGAGCATATATAGGTGCTGGATGTCTTAGGACCACCCCTTTACTTCGTAAATAAATCAAAGACTGAAGTCTGCTTCTCTAGGAGCACCATTGAGGCTGAATGAATAAAGCAACAAACATTTCTTATTATGAAGACATTTGAGAAAGCTCTTCTGTAAGTCATTTGAGCGTTGTTGGAAACCACCGCTTGACATCAGGTACTGCTTTATTTGGGATATGGCTGAGTGGGGAGCAATCTAGCTCCATCATTGCAGGATGGATGTGTAGGTTATCAACATCCTTTCAAAATCCCCTTGGTAAGGACAGGTTTAACTTCCTTTAGAGAGAGGTTGGGAGTCCTGGAAAGACCCTACTATAAGGGTCTCGGTTGAACATTGAGCTCTGGGAGCTCCTGGGGGCCCGGGGTACTTCTATGAGCTATGAGCGACCATATGGTGAGTGGTTCACCTTCCCCTATAGGTGTGCGGTATACAACGTGAGTGGTTCACCTTCCCCTATAACAAATGACATGTGTGTAGGGTGAGTGGTTCACCTTCTCCTACGATTGATGACACCTGTGTAGGATGAGTGGTTAACCTTCCCCTATTGTTGATGAAATATGCTTAGGATGAGTGGTTCACCTTCTCCTATGGCCTATGAGCAGGATGAGTGGTTCACCTTCTCCTGCGGATACCCTAGTGAGAGATCCATTCAAGCATCTGCTTGTGGACATGTTGGTGGGACGTGGTTCATCCTTTCCCCACCTGTAGGATTCTCATTCCCTATGATATGTGGTTGACATGTCAGTGGGATGTGGTTCATCCTTTCCCCATGTGTAGGATCCTTCCTACTATTGCTGATTGGCATGCATGTAGGACGTGGTTCATCCTTTCCCTACTCTTGGTGATTTGCATGCATTTTAGGATATGATTCATCCTTTCCCTACATATGGTTATGACATGTGTTTGTAGGATGTGGTTTTTCCTTTTCCTACGTGTGATTGTGAGTAGGATGTGTTATATTCTTTCCCTGTTGATGTTCTTGCATCATCCTACCCATGTAGTCTGGGATGCATGCGAAGTACCTCTCATCTGGCCAATGAGTTGGGAAAAGTGGTTTGGTACCATAGCACTACCGATGGATGCATCATGTACTGCCATAATCCCTAATTTTAGGATGAATGATGTTTCTTCAACTTGATTACTTGGGATCAAGTCCGATTGGAGTTCACCCTTTGGTTATGTGGACTGGTCTTGTGACTCACTCTCAATCGATCCTTCTTTATTATTCATATCGGTGTTCAACAGAGAAGAGCAGAGATGAGATACAAAGATGGTTCATGATGACAGGATGGCATTGGCCGCTGGAGTTCTCCTTAGTTGAGAGGGAGTGTTAAAATTGGCAACTAGGGCCAAATTCCACTTTGGACAACTCCTTTGGGGAAGATCTTTATGGCATTAAATTCCTCTTTTCGAGAGGACCAAAAACGATATAAAGATTGTCTCATTTGGACGAGCCGAAGTGTGATTTTGAATTTTTGTTTTCTCACATGCAAATTATTAAGGTCGGCCTCACCTATATGTCGGCCCATCAAGCCCAATGGCCACGTCTGTTGACCCCATCGAATAGTATATATTGAAGTGCTCCCACACATCATAACACAACAACATATCTCTCTGAAATGGCTGCACATAGAAGGTTAGCTCCAACGAAGGAGGATGGGACTGTTTAATGTTTTGATTGGGCTTCCTAATGAGCTGGGTTCCCTAGGCTGGAGGCCGAATCTACTAAAAGAATGTTTGGGCTTATATGAATACTGTTCTGGGCTCCTTTTACCTCCTCCTTCAGATCCGAGCTATTCTGGAAGATGACCGCAGACATTAGGAGGGTTATGTGGTGTGAAAACCCTCTCTTTGGTAGGCCGCAATCACTAGGAGTCTACCTCATGCCAGCCACAGGCTTTATCATGCTAATCAGAGGGTCAAAAGGATGATCATAATCTCTGGTTAACTGCAGACCCTTCTTCATGGCAGTTGGTTGGTATTCAGGTTTGTTTATGGGTTGGATTAAGCTCTAGAAGGACAGAGTGACTTCAAGAGAAGCCACAGCAGTAGGATGCTGTGGATGTGTTTACAAGGGCTGTATGTCACAAGACCTAACCTGGAGCAGCAAAGGCTAGTACAGAAATGGCATATCCTCCTCAGCTGTATTACTGCCTCAGTATTTCTATTATGATTGGGTCATCTATTGATCTAAGGGATGTGTCTTTGGATGTTCTATTGGTTAGTCAATCTTGACTCTTTATTGCATTCTCCCTCTCTCTGAACATTTGTTTATAATAATAAGAAGAATTGATCAAGGGTTTTTCCCATTATGAGGTTTTTCCTTGGCTTGAGCCATATTCTCATGTTCTTCTGTCTTTGGCTTGTCTTTAACATTTATCATTTATATTCTTTCGTTAGTTAGTGTCATATAATGTTTAATGTGATTGCTAATGGTTTAGTGGGCATATGGTTGAATGAAATAACTAACCTAAGCAAAGAACATGTTAACCCAAAATTAACAGGCTGTTTATTGCTCATGAGTTAGTTATAAATTTGTAATGTAGCTTTACTTTGCATTGCAATAGAGTGCAAGATAATCAAACCTCAACTAATTTTATCTACATTGGATGAGTTACAAAAAATTGGCAATGGAGGTTGGGGGTTCGGGGAGATTCCCTGGATTTTCCATCTTCTGTCACTGCCTTGAAGACCACTGGCAATAGTTGAATTACTGAAGAAATAAATGTACCTTTTCAGACATATGGTTACTTTGGGATATTTTCACGCCCTAAAGAATCCTAGAATCTAAGTAGCTTCCTTATATGCACACAGCAATTTTTATCATGTGAGTTCTGGTGTTCTAAATACCTTTGCAATATAAATTTGTTTCTTCAGTTGATAGAAGGTATATTATTAAAGGAGAAGCATTTAACTTCTGGAAAAAGAAAGTTGTTACTTAAACTATGTGACTAGCATTAAATGAGAAGTTTGATGTCTTTTCTCAATTGACTCTTAGAAGACTCTATTGGCAGGTAACTCTTGTAAATCCAGCTATGGAAGCAGCATTGGAGCTTTTGAAGAAATTTGCTGTAGATATCTGTTGTCAGAGAGTTCAAGAAAGTAGATTGAGGCATGGAGTTCCTTGGAGATATTCACCAAAGTCAACTGATAAAGATAGGTGTTATCAATGGGCAAAGATCCAGCTGATGGATTTTGTTCAAGCTCTTGTCAACGCTGAATTTGGGGTCAGTTGGCAACCATGCTTCTCTTCAGTTTCTCTTCCTTATAACTTATTCCATGGGTTGATATTCTTGGCTTTCTTCTATTGTCTTCTGTTCATATTTTGGCATTCATTTTGTTGAGTTTACCTGGTAGTTGTGTTTTCTTTGAGAGTTTGATAATTTTGCTAATCTATGTATTGAAATTTCCCTTGTACCCTAGGTCTGGTCTACGACTAGACTAGCACATAAACACACGAGCAGTGCTCAACAATGAACAACTTTTCGCAGCGAAATATACGACAGTGAAATCAAACAATAGTACACAGGATATATGGCCGAAAACATTCCTTGTCAGTCCATCAATAAGAAATTCATAGGGCTCCCATACCAGGGATCATGGCCCTTTAGAAACCCTGATACAAATGCTAGAGTACAACAAAATACAATCTGTTCTTTGACTATTACAACTAGGGCTGAGGTCTTATCCTTCAGACCCTCATCTGCCCATGAAAATCAAAGACATTACTCAACTTGCTGTTTGTGGTCCTTGACAGGCAGCCCTTTCAGTCCTCTTTGCCCACTGTTCCTGGCTGCCCTTTGCCTCCAAAATTCAAATGTTCACATAGAGATCAGCTCCTTTTTTCCTCTATCCACTCGCTGCTTACAGGTAGGCTTCTCGTTTAGTCTACTGTACTAAACCAGCACTGTTACAGCTTGCTGTTAGTCCCTCCTTTGGCTAACAGACTTCACTGTAGCCCTTTATCAACCTTGAAAGCTTGCTCCCTACTGCTCGAGACTGCTGAGCTGCTTCCTTTACAGCTCTGTCTGCTCTGTCTTTACTCTAGCTAACTCCTGGCAGCCTCAGCCTCATCTTAATTGACCGCGGCCTGGTCTGTTATCCCTGTCCAGCCTCTGTCCAGGTCCCTCCTTGACTGCATCCCAGACTAGGGCACAGTCTAGCTCTGTGGCCTAGCTTCTTAGGCATTGCAGCCAGCCATCGATACCCTTGGCGGCTTCTCCACTACAGAACAGATCCTTCCACAGGCTGTGGCTCCTTTTTCTTCAAGCAGGTAGTCCTTAACCAGCAGTTTTACTCAGCGTCCAGCACACAGAACCCTCCCAGAACCCTCAGCCTCTACAGGATAGATAGAACTCCAACTCGGCCTTCCAAAACAGAACAGAACACGGCTCATTCTCCTTTTCTTTGGTTGCAGCTTTCTCTCTAAGGTTGCGGCTTCCTTCTAGGGTTTCTTGTTCTCCACAAGATGTGTCCTTTCAGCTTGTGATGTGGTCACTCCTTTGGCCTCTTATTTATAGCTTGTTAATTGGTGCCTTTGAAGCACTCTTTATCCATTAGGAGCCTCCTCAACATCTAATTAGAATATAATAATAATTAACTTGGGTTCTAAGCCCACAACTTTGGGTCAAAATTTCAAAACCCCAAACTTGGGTTCTTTGCCCACAACACTCCAGTTTGTGGGTTTTCTCCTCACAAACGTAGCACCCAAGGCTTGTAGGAGAACCTCCTAATCTATACAATTTTCAACACTATGCTCATTTATTTCAAAATGTTGGTTTGGGAGAAGTCTGCTTTTAATATTCACATCTTTTGAAATTGGGATCATGTTCTGAGACAGTGGATGTTCCATTTGCTCAGTAGCATTTTGTGGGTTTTCTCCTCTCAAACATAGCACCCAAGGCTTGTAGGAGAACCTCCCAATCTATACAATTTTCAACACTATGCTCATTTTTTTCAAAAGGTTGGTTTGGGAGAAGTCTGCTTTTAATATTCACATCTGTTGAAAATGGGATCATGTTATGAGACAGTGGATGTTCCATTTTCTCAATAGCATTTTAATAGTGAGTTTATTTGGGACTTTTCTTTTTCCTTGGTCATTCGCACTAGGTTTTCATTTCTTGTGCATGAAATGAGTGTCTTAGGTGAGCTCAAGTGAGTGCCAAAACTAGGTAATGAACATATTTAGAGTTGTACTGCTTGTTATCACTCAGGTTGTCCCTTGGCTCCTTAAGGGATACGACCGAGGTAACCACAAACCAATCTTTGGATTGCAGGTTCTAGCCCACCTGCAATCAGAGAGGGCTCTCTCTTTATGTTTTAACTTTGTTGATGAGGATTTTAGGCTAGTTATTGGGTTCAGGTTTTTTGTTTGTGTTTGGATGGAAGGAAAATGCTTTCAAGCAGAGAGGCAATTCATGAAGTGATAAGTTTCAAACCATTGGGCATGGAGTCAGGGATCAGGATTGCCGGCGTGTTTATTGGTCACAAGAGGAAGATGGAGCAGGATAGCTGCGCACAAAACAACTTTCAAACTAAAATATGAATGAAATGTAAGGAATGAGAGGCACTTAAGAATCTCTCTCTCAGTGTAACAGAGGGAAGGGATGATCTCTATCTAGGGGCAATGAAGAATCCCTGGATAACTGTCATGCGTGATATGGTTAGGGCAAACATGAGCCATATGGAATTCATATTTATGCCTAAACAGATGAAAACATAAA
>APFE031429462.1:25466-39038 GCA_000404065.3 Pinus taeda | reverse complement strand
TCAAATTTCGTGGCAATTTATATAAACTTTCCACCAACTTGAATAAATTGTCCTTTCACCTGACACACTTGGGAAAACCTGAGAATACCTTCTCCTCTCCAGCTTACCAGATGGTAAATACTGGAGCTTAGAAAAGTCCAAGTACAGAAACAAAGTTTATGGTTGGTTGTTTAATAGCTTGAATCTGCAATCGAGATAACATTTTTTAAACCTGACACTAAGTTAGCAGACATGATAAAGTATGGATGAACCTGACCGTCTTCATTGGAAGTGGACTATCCATCAAAGTTTTGGTGTTGTTGTGGCTCATGCTTTAATGAATTCCCCACAAAAGCCACTTGCGTTTTAATTGGACAAGAGAAACCAAGAACACAAATAAACTGCGCCCAAGCCACAGATTGACCAAAAGCGTAACGCAAACCAACCCTTTCCATTCTTTCCAATTCTACCCATTCCACAAAGTGTATCACAAATTCTATTCTTCCATGGCGCTCCATAACAGATATTTCTCATGCAAGTCGAGCAATAACACAAACAAAAGCTCTGCAAACTCACTATTTCAGACATTAAAGGGAAGAATCTTCAAACTCATTACAAGAATGATCGACCCTACAAATAAAACTCGAGTTTGAGCAGCAACATTTTGGGTTGATATAAATAAGTCTCGAGCTCTTTGGTGGTCATGAAAATGGTGTGCTTTCCCTCGCAGTAGTTTAGAGCAAGAGCAGTGTCCAGGGATTCCCTTGGTACAGAAATATCCCACCATACACGCGTTTAGTGCTTCTCAGAGCCTTCATACATTTAGTGCTTCTGCCACCTTTCATGTGTAAAATTCATAGCACAAAGTGCGTTGAGTGTAGTACACTTCTGCTAGTTACCAACACTCTATGTCCACCTGGCATTGCCATGGGATGTGAACACAATGCAGCAGTTGGATTCAAATAGATTTCTTGTATTTTTATTGAAAAAACAAAGAGATAATGCCATCAAAGGCGTCAACTAAATAGGTAATAAACCAAAAAAACACGATTTAGCAAAAGTAAAAATAAGAATGTAAAAGGAGTATCAACTTCCGTATATATTAACTATTAAAACTATGATATTAAAAATAAAAATAGAAATATAAAATAATTAGAAAATTAAGCATATAGAAAAACAATAAAAAGTTTACTTGAGGAAGGAAGTGCTTAAACCATGTACAGATTGATATATATATGGGCGCTAAAAATCAAATATTAATTATTATTATATTAAAAATTGAAAAAAAAAAATATTAAATATTTTTTCAAATTTTTGTCCATTTATTATCTAATTATAATTTTTAATATACTATAAGTAGTAAAGAACAAAATGCATCAAATCTATTTGTATTGTAAATTTGAAAATCATATAAGTAAACTCTAATAATATGAGTAACAAAAACCAACGCTAAGGTCTAATGTAAAGATGGGATATTGCATATTAAAAGCAAGCTTCAAATAATTTCCACATATCAAGAAATTTATGTCTCAATCACTATCCTTATTCAATCCATAATTATTTATCACCATATTTATATATCGATAAGTGTGTCCAGATTAACCTGTGTAGGCAAAATGAACCCCTTTAAGTGTGTCCAGATTAACCTGTGTAGGCTTAGTTTAAACATAGATAAATTAAAGTAAAATTACTGAATTTAAGTTAATGTTAAATTGAGTGATAGCTCAATTTTTTTAAAAACTATTAGATAAGTATTTTAGGTGGTCAATTTTTGTCAAAATACACATGATGATGTTGTTGCATATTAGAGTCTTGGACATTAATAGAATATAGATTAATAACTTTTAATACTATAAATATTTTATTAAAAGGATAAATGAATAATTAAATAAATATTCAAATAAATAATTCAACATATAATTAAATTCAAGTTATTAACAATATAATCGAAATGGCCCAAAAAAACTATTAAATAGATTTTTAAAATTTGATTAGAATTTACATCTATGAAGATTTCTACTTTTGTATAGTTAATTTATGATAATAAAACAAGAAAAACAAAATTATTATAATATTGCATTGCTTCAAGTTGTTTTAAAATTTTGTTTTGTTTTCTATTTTATCATTGTTATTGTAAAGCTTATTATTATTATTATTAGAAATTAAAAAATAATATAGAAAAATGTATAATTATATAGAAAATGTATTTCATTAGGAAATTACAAAACTTTATTTAACAAGTTACTATTAAGAATGTAATTTTGACATCTTGAAATCTTGAAAACTACCTAATTACAATAAATTGAGAAAATATTTTATTTTATTTGTTTGAAAATATTTTTATTAAGAATGTAATCATGTTTAAGTATTATATGTATAAGAGTAAAATAAATAATATGAAAGACTATAGGTTTTTAAAAATACTTTAAATGTTAATCAAAACAATTTATAAGTTGGTATAAAAATTTACATTATTTTGAAATAAAAGAATACATTACTTTGTTTAAAAATAAATAAATATTTCAATAAATGATTGAATATATAATTAAATTCAAGTTTCGGAGCCTTTTGTGATCCATAATGAATTAAACAAAGTCTTTTGGTAGAAATCATATAAGAGAAATTCAAATTAATAAATTATTGAAATGTCCAATAAAAACCATAATGAGTTTCTAAAATTGATTGGAATTTACATTTCTAAAAATTCTAATATATAATTATTATATATAATTATAATTATAATATTACATTACTTCCAAACCTGTATAAAATTTCTTTTGTTTCTATGGAGAATAGTATTACTCTAATTGCTATTATAAAATTAAACTTTTTTTCCACATCTATAAAAAAATATAAAAATTTCAAAAACTAAAAAAATTTTATATATTTAAAAAATATAAAATTCAAAAAACTAAGAAAAAAATATATATAAGAAAGCATAGCGTAATGTTTAAAAATGATTTTTTCATTTTAAAAATTACAGATTAAATTAAATGTTAAATTATTTTATTTATTTACTTATTTAGATTTAATTAAGTTGATTAATAAGTGATTAATTTATTAATTAAATAATCTTTAAAATATATTAAAAATGGGTACATTGAAAAGGCCTTAGAGGTTCATATCTCCGAGGTCTCATAGTCTGTGGGGTATAGTGTCTTCCCAGAATTGTTTACCTAATTGTCAAATTGGAGGTGCTTCTCTTTAAATCAATTGCATAAATTATTTTGCTTTCCTGCATTTGCATTGTCACAACTCGAATTCCTACTATAAACTATCGATTTTTGTTGCATTTGCTGCCTGTCAAAGTTTTAATGCTATTGATGTAAAACGAAAACGACTGAAACCATAAGCAGAATATTGGAGGGGTCCTTTCGGTTAGGAATTTACTGCTAATTCCAAACACAAATTAACAGAGAACAATGTTCTGTTTTTATCACAGGATTTTAATACAGGGAAGCTAAACTTAATTGCTGAAAAAAAAAGAGTATTTCAGATGCACAATAAAACTCTGTATTCATTAACCAGAACAACTGCTGTTACAAATTTCTTTTTCTCTCAAAGGGATTTACACAAGAACTTCCACAAAAAAAATTACTCTGTTTCTTTAGAAAATTTTACACTGCAATGTGTAAAATTCCTTTACATTCATTGCTATAAAAACAAATCTCTTACATAAGCTGATGCATTTTCACATTCATTATCTCAACGAACAAAACAAAACATTTTTACTCCCTTTGTTGCGCATTTCCTTTTTCAACAAACAACTACACATAACATTTCCTCATGTTGCTGCGTGCTGCCTGTAATACATTACAATGCAATGAACAACATTTTTTTTACTGCTGTGTATAAACAAAAAAAACTTACATTTGGTGCCGCAAGTTTCTCCCTTTTTTTTACTTTGCACTGATGTGTGCATTTCATTACACATACTATGAACAACAAAACAAAATAACATTCCATATTATTTTGGACCATACTCCCATAGACAATAAAAAATAATAAAATTAAAACATTACATATATGTTTACCTATGCCCATATTTCGAGTGAATTAAACAAATCATAAAATTAAAGTTTTACCAATCTTTATTGATCGGAGTAAATTTATTAATTATTTTACTGTTAAACCTGGCGGTTAAAAACAAAAACTTTCACTCCACGCAAGTTTATTGTTGCAAGCTTGTATCAACCGTTGATCTGTCCCTCATTGATCAGACTACTGTTAACAATATCGCATGGACTTTTTTTTTTCCGAAGTTTACGTTTCAATGAAAAGTTGTTTTGGAAATCAGTCTAAAAACACGAGGCAACTGATGATTGTCATCGCTACCATTTGAGAAAATACCGCCATTGCGAGAAAGGCGGTGCGATGGAAATGAGTGGTTTTCTTGCATAAATGCTCACGACAGTTAGAAATTAATATTTCAACAGTCTCTGGTTTAGTGCTGAGGGGGTGCAAATTTAACATGAAGCTTCCACATTGGCAAAAGTAATTTGGTAAAAACAACCAATTTTGTCCCCTCTTCCCCTGCTTTCATCATTTAGGCAAATTTAACATGAAGCTTCCGCATTGGCAAAAGTAGTTTGGTAAAAACAACCAATTTTGTCCCCTCTTCCACTGCTTTCATCCTTTAGTGCTCATATCCACCGTTAAAACCTACCAAGGAAAATATAATAAATTTATATGGTTCTATATTGTAATTAATTGATATTATCATGTGATATTAAATGTATATTAAAATTAAAATGATTTTCCCTAATTTTTGAGTACATCCTGTTAGCCTCCTGATGCAGCAGGATACTCATTTTTCATGATTGACATTTGTTACATGCCAAATATGTCATTCTTTGCATGCTACAATTTTCCATATTTACTACATAAAAGCCAAAAAAGTATGCCATGAGAATGTGCCAGTTCGTGCCACTGCTGTGTTCCAATTTTGATGCACTATTCCATTTTTGAAAAGTTTTCAGTTAAAGGGAGGTCCAAACAGTTTAATCTTGGTCTCCCTAGGTTTCAATTTCCTGTTTTAGAATATAGAGAATGAATATCTGTCCAAACAACTTAATCTTGGTAGATTCTTAGACAGGTAGAGAAGAAAGGGTGCTCAACAGCTTAATCTGAGCCCCTGGATGAAATAAGTGTAGATGTAGGTAGGAGGACAGAGAAAGAAAAAGTTGAAAAGCTGGGTCTGCAAGTCTAAGTGCACCCCCCCAAACCAAAAAGAAGAAAAAATGCTAGGCAAGTAGGCTGGGTAGGTAGTTTTGAGGTTGCAGAATGTTGGTTTGTGATCAATTTCATGTTTTCAAGTGTCATATCTCTTCAAATCACAATTATCAGGCAGTTTCCATTTGAAAGATTCAAGCGAGGCATGTCTAACTCCCCCTTCTTCCTCATTCCCCAAATAATTCACTAACTCCCCCAAAGAGGTCAAGATCTGCTTGATGCCTCTTAGCTTCATCATTTTCCATATCATTCACCTTGGTAAAGATCTGCTTTGCCCAAGGAATATTCATACTCCCTTTATGAATCATTTTTTCCCTAATAGCCTAAGATTCACACACTTAGCACTTTCTCATCATGGTCATTTTAACTACTAACTTTACTATATAGCTCCCTATCTATCTCCCCTTCCCCCTACTAAAACAATGTTAATAACTCCCCTATATGTTTATCCCTCCCCCCCTGGTTGAAAAATAACCATAAGTACACTTGGGAATTGCTAAGTTTGCCTGAAACATAGCAAGAACCCTCATTTTGCCCCTTTAAAACCATCTTCCAATGCAATGGACTCCTTCCAAAACATGAAATTCCTCTTTTTTAGGTTATCGGACCCCTTCCGAGGCCTCAAATACTCTTCAAAAGTATATTTACCCTTCTTCCGATCACAATAACCCTTGCCGACTGCCTTAACATTCCTCCGATCCCTTTGGATCCCCCTCTGACGCGATATTGCAGTCGAAGGTCTCAAAGCTAATGTTGCTTGTTTTTGTTCTCACCCGATGGATGCTCTGCTGATACCATTTCGCAAATCGGCATATCGCAATACTATATGCCACATATATATGCCCCTTCCCCTTTTTGTCGATGCGATATCGCAAGTCGGCAATCAGTGGTCGCAAGAGTCATGTTCCCAAAATGTATGCTACTTCCTCTTGCTCTGATGTGACATTTCCATCACATCAAAAGAGCATATCGCATCACAAATGCTTCCTCACCGCATGCCTCCATTCATTCATATATTTCGTTTAAAAACATGATTTATCATTAAGACATGTTTCACTGCAGACTCATCGTAGATCGCAGCACTTCAGTTATCACTATCACATCGCGAAAAAACATATCAGGCACTGCACCATCCAACACCCTGCCACATCACCCTGCCACGTCACCCTGCTGACGTCATCCGCCGTACTAGGACCCATCGCTAACGTCATGCTGACGTCATCTGCCAAAGAAAGGCGCGCGAGCGCGAAAATGCATCTTAGGAGGCCCGGATTCAAATTCTAAGGCAGTTTTCGATGCGCGATTAGCGCCAATCACGCATCACTACGGAAAATGGGCCAAATTGGGGAATCTTTTGATTCCTCAACCGTTTTTGCGCCGAAAATGGCAGAAAAAGCCCGATTGAATAGTTTTCAGCACATCAACATAAAGAGAGAAGGCCCGATTCAGGCATCAAAGAGTATTAGAGCAAATGTGAACCCAAAATTCATGCCAAAGTGTATCAGTCTGGCGGTGAAGTGTATCAGTGAAGATTTTCTCAGGGCTCGAGGCGAATAAAACATTAAAAGAAATCCTTAAAAGTCAAGAAGCAGTTAAGGAACCATTCAAAGCTCATCATCACAATGACTGCACATTAAAACTCACATAAGATCAGTGGACCAAAGCTCAAAGCTCAGTTATTGCAAAAGCACTGCACCAAGTCACAGAGGACACTACATTAACTCTTTTTGATCCAGTTTCTTCTGGCACAACTCAATAGATATTTTATTTGCATTTAATTTCAGCACAAGTTTAGGTTTAAATTTTTTTTTCCCGCAGACCTATTTAGGTCGGATGTAATAAATACTTATGGATATTTTACCTATAAAGACAGCCCCGAACAATGTGAAGAGGGTTGGTTTTTGTTGGTTGGATGTTTTTCTTAAGCAGAGACTCACACTGTATATCTGATAATTTCTATAATCAAAGATTGCTTACGAGCTTGGAGAATGAATTGTGTACTGTGTTTAATGGTTGAAGAGTGACTGTGGAATTCTTGTGTTGGCACATGACCCAATAAGTGTTTCTTACCTCTGTTTTCCATTCATAAATCACCATATAAACAACAGAAAGAAAGATTAGCTTAGAATTTGTTTAATTGCACTCTATGCTCAATTTTTGATGTTTCTTTATGTTTTTCATCTGTTTTAGGCATAAATATGAATTCCACTTGGCTCATGTTTGCCCTAATTCACCATGTATGACAGTTATCCAGGGATTCTTAACTGCCCCTAGATAGAGCTCATTTTCCTTCCCTCTGTTAAGCTGATTGAGAGATTCTTAATTGCCTCTCATTCCTTACATTTCACCCCATCTCTTTAGCTTGAAGGTTATTTCATGTGCAGCTACCTTGCTCCTCGCTCCTCTTGTGATCAAGAAAGCACACCTGTGGTCCTAATCCTTGACTCCATGCCCAATGGTTTGAAACTTATCACTCTATGCATGCCTCTCTACTTGAAAGCATCTTCCTTCCATTTAAACACCATCCAAACATAAACAAAACCCATTGAACCCAATAACTAGCCTAAAATCATCATCAACAAAGCTAAATCATCAAGAGAGAGCCCTCTCTGGTTACAAGTGGGCTAGAACCTGCAATCCAAATATTGGTTTGTGGTTACCTCGGCTGTACCCTTCAGGAGCTTAGGGACAACCTGAGTGATAACATAATAGATCTTGGAATAACTACGATACATATTAGTCAACTCGGGGAGAATCAAAGTGATCACGGGGGTTTATCCGTCCACCAATACACCCCCAACATGAAAATCATCTCTTGGAATATTAGAGGCCTCAATTACAAAAGGAAATAGAGGCTCCTCAAATAAAAATGGCTTTTGAATATCCCACCTTCATGGTACTACAGGAAACTAAATCTTCAGGATATATAATTAATAAGATGACTAGCAAATGGAGTAGAAATTGCAAAGTGATAACTATTGATTCCCAACAACAATCAGGCGGGCTGGTAATTATTTGGAATGCACAAGAGGCTCTCATTCTCAACATGCTCACTTCATATTGACTCTTTAGGGTCCAATTTCAACTTATTATCTCTGTTGAAACCTGTTACCTATCAAACATGTATAACCCTCCCCTACTAAAGCATAAATCTCTTTTTTGTCAGATCTATTACCAACACTAGTAATCTCCTATCTCCCTCCCCCATGGATCTTAGGTGACGTTTTCAATATGATGAAATTTTTGGCCAGGAAAATAGGAGGTATAAGAAGACTCGGTAATGATTCCATTTAGTGTCAAGGTACATTGGAAACCTCCCACCTGATTGACTTTGACACTATAAATGAGGCCTTTACATGGAAAAACCGGATATGAGGTACCCAACAAGTGGCCTCCAAACTAGATAGCTTCCTAGTGTCATATTTTATAATGAAATGGGAAATCCTTCTAGAAACATCTACTTTCTCCCGTCATGGCTCTAACCATTGGTCTATATGTCTAAATATTGATATAAAAACTAGTCCCAAGAATAGATCTTTCTATCTTGAGAAATTCTAGTTTCATCATCTTGATTTTCAAGTCAACATAAATACATAGTGGAACAAACATGTTACTCTAAGAGGCACCTCAATGTAAAAGCTCTAAAAGAAGCTTAAATACATCAAATGGAAACTCATAGGATGGAAAAAATAGAAATGTGGTAACATTCTGGAAGAAAATAAAATGGAGACATGTCAACAAAAATCCATCCTCCATGGTAGATTGAATTCACTAATTAAATAAGTGATCACTCTTACCCAACTAGTGGATCGTTGTAAGCAAGAAGAACTACTTTGGAAATAATAATCAAGGATACAATAGCTTAGATAGGGAGAACGAAATACAACATTCTTCAACAAGTCCTTGTTGCAATGTTACCATCATAATCACATCTCCTCTCTCAAAAATCAAGAAGCCGTTAAGATACAAGAACATCAATATATAACTCAAGAGCTCAAAACATACTATGATGATATTCTAACAAAACCCCTTCCCAATAAACAATAGGTGATCCGAAAAATCACAAAGCATATCCCTTCATTGGTAACGTAGTAATAGAATGAGGCTCTTCTCATAGAAATATCCTTTGAAGAAGTGAAAGTGACTATCAAAGCAATGCCTAGTAACAAAGCTCCTCGCCCAAATGGTTTTTGTAGCCCACCCCTCCCACATTTATCCAATTTCATTAGTCTGTTGTGGTAAACATGAGATGAGGAGTTACTATGACATGACCAACCTCCAATATTCACTTATGGAAGTGGGCCGACAACTAAAACTTACTAACCATAAATTGACATCTTACAGAGCTTATAAGGCACTACAGGGCCAAAGGACCGCCCCAAGTGACAAAACCTTGAGCTAAAATACTTCTTCAGTGAGCTAACACCCTAATTGCATGCACAAGCCTACATGAGTGCGGTTATTACCCTCCAATCCCTCCAATTGCATGCACAAACCTGCCTGAGTGCAATTGTGAGCCAAAATCCTCAGTTCAATGCCTACAGTCCCAAGATCTGAGCCACAATTCCAAGCCAGCCTTCAAACCACTTCCCAAAACTTCCAGAGACATTCCATAAGGATAAATAACTTAATGACAATGCTAAACATATGAACTTAAATCAGAAACTTGACCTAACCAGGCCTAACCATGATAATCATTTCGTCAAACATATGGTGGACATGTAATCTACAAGTCATGAATGCATATTTGAACATAGGAGTTTGAAAATTATTTGAGAATCACCAAGAGGTCTAATTCCCTCTAATTCTCATGCATTCATTAACCATCAAACACCTATCGAATCTTGAACAAGACATAGCTAGAGTACATTGCAAATCCATGCTTATAACCAACATATAACCATATTACTAACCATGACATAACAACCATCCAATGACCATAATAACATGTACAAATGCTCATAGATTACAATAGGAAAATAACTCTTATTAATTGATGCAAAAGCCAATCATGTCAGGGACTTCCACATACCACCCAACCATAGATTGGGTTCAACCAAATATTTCTTTCAGCTAATCACCCCCATGCCATATTCCAAGCATGAATATATCATAAGTCTTAAAAGTATTTATCTTTAATGAGGATTGTGGGAATCTTTCAGTGCCCTCTTGACCTTCTTCCCTCTCTCCATGAGGCACCACTATTGATAAACCAAACATGAATAAGAAATGCTTCCTATTGAGCACCACCTGTATTCTCATTTCTATATCCTTAATCTCCTTCTTGAGAAACCAAGCCCAACTATCAATGTACAATATGACTACTAGATATGTATCATACCATCTCCTATTGGATAGGAGACAAGTCCAACTAAGGTTACTCTAAATCTGACATAGGTACTAAATAACTCAATCATAATCGCACTAGGGTTCCAATGCTATAAAAAAAAGGCCTTCTTCTGTATCCAAGACCACTCCTAGGGTTTCTCCCAAACCTTAACCTTTATTTCAAGGAACAAGGGCTCCCAAGGATTTCCTTCAAACCTTAACATTATTTTAGGTCTCCAACATATTCATATCTTTAACTCATCTTGATAAATAAATCCACCATAGGTGTCTACATGGGATGATCGCAATGAGTTTTCTTCAACCTAGGTTTGATAACATGTTAATTTTAGGGTTGGATTGTTCTACGTTGTAGATAATTGCATTTTTTTATTTTTTCAACATTTTTTCACATTACATTCACCCCATATCATCATAAGAAATTATAAGGGGAGAAAATCAACACAAAAAATGCAACAAAACAATAAGGAACAATAGAAGAAAAGCATGCACAATAGAGGCACCAAGATTTTGGTCAAAGACCAAGGAAAAACCCCACAAGGGGGAAAACCTAATTCTAATTTTCTTATTCTTAGATATTCATCAAATGTTCAGTTTAGATACAAAGTACAATTATAATCAGACATAAATATTTCATCATCAATCACATTAGGCCTCCTAGTTCCAACCCTGTATCATACAACATGCTCATAAGATGACAATAGACAAGACTACTAAGGAGTAAATCATAAAACCTCTAATAATGCTCCTATTGATCAAGATAAGAGACCATAAGGATGCTTCCATACTACTGTCACAAGTAGCACATGTCTCTATCAAGTATTTCTGACATCATAGTCATAAGATCACAACATACACCATTGTCATAAGGACACTACTATATATATCATTGTCACAAGGATAGTGCCATATATCATTGTCACAAGGATAGTGCCATATATCAGTGTCATCATTGGCATAAGGACACTCATCATATATCATTGTCATGAGAACTCTGTCATACACCATTGTCCTTCACAAAAGACTGTATTAAGGACTCTTCTATCTAGTCCTCCAAATTGTATACAAGTTGCTCCTAATTTTGTTCAAATTGATCCTTAATAACCAAGGAAAAAATCAATATGAAAGACACCATACATACCTTATCATAGGATGTCAACTATGCCCTATAGAACTTGGTATGTGCATTTAAGTTCTAGGATCATATCCCTTCAATTAGGGAATCCTCTAGTGCTACACATTGTCTCCCAATGTGGCCTCAAATTCCTTCAATCAATGCATTGATCAATAAGATGTCTTAGCCCCTATTCACAAGTTTTCTCCAATAAAGTATGACCTTGAATATGTACTCAATTAGGGATATGATCTGTGACTTTTTCTTGAGGTTATTCAACCATGGTTAGGACTCTAGAGCAATCCATGTCCACCCTTAAATTCTACCACAAATACTCCTCTAGACCTTTGTTGTTCCTTCTCTTACACGACCATGCTCTTGCATTGTCCCTCAAGGTAAGTTGAATACACTTAAGAGCACTATGCAAAAACACTTCTAAGGCTTAACCCTACTTGAGATAATGCATTGATATGCAACCTTAACAAAGAGTTTTATCCCAAAACAAGCACATGAATCTGCCTAGAATGCTCCTCCTCCATTTGGCCAACTCTCTCCCTAACTCAGGATGAACTAATCATGAAATGGTCCTTCTCTTCACTTTGGATAAGCTTCTATAGGTTTTCAGCCAGATCAATCCTTTTTTATGCTCTTGGACTAGTGGTGTGTGTAAAATGGACTTTAATGCTCCTTTATTTATATTAAACGTTGGAAGAGCGAAGGGGTCTCTTATGTGCTAATGTGACCCTTCATTTGTGAGGCGGACTTGAGGAAAATCCTCTTTTAATTAACTCTTGATAATATTTAAATATTATTCGCAAATGCCTTGATGATAGCTTGCCCAAATAATTTTTTCACATCAAATAATAAGGAGAGGAGATCCAAAATAATAATTTTCCTTTATCCAAATTTGAATTCTCCATTGGGACAAGATGGTTTCTTCTTCAGATAGTATTGTCGTTGTGACAAAAACCATCCAAAATTTTTGCCTAAATTAATTTTCAAGCCTACATTAACTGTTGTTTCAAGCCCCCTAGTGTCAACACGTCGTTTGATTTGTTATTTGTGTGTCTTCTCCTAATGTCTCATCCTCCTAAGTAAATGTGTCTTAAGCATATTCACCTAACCCTTAGAAGTACTTAGGCTATCTAGTCCATGGTTAGTTGAACTCATGCCTTATCTTGACTTAGAAACTAGCCTTTACGCCATGCACACACTCGAAAAAACACACAAAGGCACACAAAATCACACAAAAGCACAAAAAAGCAAACTAAAGCAAGGAAGGCGCTCTTTAAGGAAAAAGTGCACTCTAAGTTGATAAAGACATCCTTGATTTGAGCACACTCCTTTAGGCAAAAGAAGTGTGCTCTCCTTGAGTGCACTCCTTCATGCTGAACAAGTATGTCCCCCTTGAGCACACTCCTTCATGCTAAAGAGATGCACTCTTCCTAGATGCATGCATGTGCCTCTTTGTTGCATGTGGGCACACTCCTAGAAAACAAGAGCCTACTTAACTTCCCTTAACTAACCCTTTCACTCGAAGACAAGTGGTGATCATGCATGGGTCTGTTTTGCAGGCAAACTCTTTTTAAGTTAACCTAGTTAATCATTCATTTGCATAATCATTCTCATTTGGGTTAGGCACACAGTTTGTTATGAAACTAGCTCAAGAAAAGATAGAAAAGATAGATCAACACCTTAGAATTCAGCCTCTTCGAGGGGGCAACCTCCTTTACATTACATAAATGAACAATTCTTGGATGATACAAATGAAATGACCTCCTTTCTATATATAATAGTCTAAGGGGTCATAACATAATTAGAGTCAACATAACAATAATAATGTAAGGGCACACTAATAACAATAGTGGGCTTCTATGGGGCACAATAGTAACAATATGGGC
>APFE031429445.1:941-55491 GCA_000404065.3 Pinus taeda | reverse complement strand
TGGGGTGGAGGGTGTGGTGCAGGGGGCACATGGGATCGGGTACTAGGTGGGGTGGTCGGATGGTCGGGCTACCATGGTGGCACGGGGTGGGTGTGCCCAGCTTTACTGGGCCCACCATGATCACAACGGAAGTATTGGTTAATTTGGCTGACAAAAGGTATTAATTTAAAAAAAAAAAAATCTACTTCATTAAACTAATTTAATATGAAAATTTTCAAGGAAAAAAATTTAACTGCCCTTTCAATTGCGAGAATTCTTCGTTGAATGTGTTGTTGATAGCAATGTAGTTGCTCCACAAATTCGCTCCAAGTCTTTCAACGAACCTCAGAAAACCTTGATGTAATGTGAGTAATAGTGATAATGGAAGTTAGTATATAGGTGAGATTATGGAGATTTTTTACCGTACAGTGAACGCGGGATTAATTAGTTTTAAAAAATTTTAACATGTTAATTTTTTTATGGCGATGAAGGAAAATATGATAAGGCGAATATTATGGAATTGTTTTACAGTGGGGTGAATGTGGGATTAATTTGTTTCAGAATGTATTGTAAAAATTAAAAAACAAAACATTCAATTGTTCAGTAAATATTATATACTTTGACTACTAAAATAATTTAGGTAGAAGTTGTAATTTACAATTTTAACTTTAATGATTTATTTCATAAAAAAACATAGTTTACGTATTTCATTAAATTGTATAATAAAATAATGAAGAGAAATAAATCTCACAAACTTTTAGGAGGGAAATATTTTCGCGAAACTTTTTGGGGGGGGACTTTTTGGAGGGAAAATTTCATTCTCTAAGCTATATAATATCTTTAGGAGACTTTCCATTTGTATCATTCAACGTCTTCTATTTGAAAGGGATAGATTGTCCTGATAGTGAAGTTTCGTTTTATATAGCATCAACATCTTTATTGTGTAACAACTCTATTCATATGGAAGAATATAGCAGGACTTCTTCCACTATGAATAGATAGTCAATTCTTCCACTTAGTCCTGATCCTAAGGACTATGAGAGAAGCACTAATGAAAGAGGAGATGGATAATTTCAAATAAATAAAGAGTCATAGATTCCACTTAGTTGAAATTCGAAAGACTATGAAAGCAACAGTGATGATGAGCTCGATGACAAATTTCAAAAGAATGGAGTGTCACGATGTCCACTTAGTCCTAATTCCAAGGACTATGAGAGCAACAGTGATGAAGAGAATGATGGTGAACTTAAAAAGAATGGAGTGTCACGGTGTCCACTTAGTCCCAATTCTAATTACTATGAGAGCAACAGTGTTGAAGAGCATGGTGATGAATTTCAAAAGAATGGAGTGTCACGGTGCCCACTTAGTCCTAATTCTAAGGACTATGAGAGCAGCAGTGATGAAGAGTGCGATAACAAATTTCAAAAGAATGGAGTGTCAAAGTGTCCACTTAATCCTAATTCTAAGGACTATAAGAGCAGTAGTGATGAAGAGCATGATGATGAATTTCAAAAGTATGGAGTGTCACGATGTCCAGTTAGTCCTAATTCTAAGGACTATGAGAGCAACAGTGATGAAGAGAGGGATGATGAATTTCAAAAGTATGGAGTCTCACAGTGTCCAATTAGTCCTAATTTTAAGGACTATGACAACAACAGTGATGAAGGGCGGGATGATGAATTCCAAAAGAATGGAGTGTCAAGGTGTCCACTCAGTCCTGAATCTAAGGACTATGAGAGCAACAATGATGAAGAGCGTGACGATGAATTTCAAAATAATGGAGTGTCACAATGTCCTCTTAGTCTTAATTCTAAGGACTATGAGAGCAGCAGTGATGAAAGACCGGATGATGCACTTAGTCTTAAGTCTAATGAGTATAAAGGTAGCAGTGATGAAGTACAGGATGATGCACTTAGTCCTAATTCTATGGACTATGAGAGCAGCACTGAAAATGCACATGAGGAAGAATATCCAATAAACCTCGAGTCAAATTTTCCATTGAGTCAGAATTCGAAGGACTATGACAGTAGCACTGAAGAAGGGGAAGATGAAGAATATCCCCCAAGTCAGTATTTGAAAATCACAATTGATCATAATGTGGATAACATTCCTCTTAAAGATGATGAAAATCCTTATACAAATGATGATCCAATGATGGAGATGTTGCCAAGAAATATTGTATCGAGGAGTAGGAGCAGACCTTTTCGTATCAATGCAAGATGTTCTAGTTATACAAGGGGTAGAGTAGAATATCTGATGAGAAGAAGTTCTATCAGTGCACTCATTTCAAGTGAATTTTGCCAAAAATATTGCTTGAAACATATGGATTTCAAGTTTGCATTAAAGAGCGGGAAGAGATATTTGTCAATGAATAAAAGCTTGCAAAATTCATATTTAGTTGGGTGCATGCAATCTGCATTGTCAGGTTATGGTTATCATATTAGGACTTTATTTATCTGTAGAAAAGCTTTCAAAATGTTTCATTCGATTGGGAATTTTCGTATCTCTAGAATTCAAGAAAATTTGGAAAATGATCCCACATTTTATTCAGAAGTACGTCATAAAATACAATTTGGGCCATTATCAAACACTGCAATGTCATGGATGAAAGATTTATTTTCAAAGCATGGAGAGTGGATGCCAAATAGAGATATAATACATATTCCAGATAATTTTTCAAGATGAGAAATCTACAACTTATACAAAGAATATGCAGAAGGTGCTGAGGGACATGGCCGATTTATTACATATCAATATTTTGTCAAGGCATGGAAGAAAGAATTCAACAATGTCCATATTCCTAAGAAGACAAGGATGGGGATTTGCAGTACATGTGCTTCTCTTAAATCAAAAAGGTAAAAATGTGAAAGGTCAGAAAGTGGTAAGCATTCACAACTTTAACTTTTAAAATTGTATATTCATCAAGTATGAAAACATATTTCTTAATGGCTTTCTTTTATGTTGTGTAGATTCAATTGTCAAAGAACTTCAGGAGCATCTCGAACAACAAACAAATGAAATGAAAAATGTGTACGAACATTGAAAGAAGTGTTATGATAATCCAAATAAATATTTGGGTTTGGTAATTGATGGTATGGAGCAGAAGAAAACACTTTTACCACATTTTGTTCGCACACACAAAAATTTACAGGAGGAAAATTTTATTCAGTATCACTTGGTCGGTTGTATGGTCTTCAATGGGAAAATGTTGCCAAGGGTGTACTTCACAACTCCAAATATTCATAATGATGCAAATCTGACCATAACCATAATTCATGATGTGCTTTCTAATTGGTCTGGTAATCTTCCTGAAGTTTTGTATCTACAATTGGACAACACTTGCCGTGAAAACAAAAATCACGTTGCTTTTGGATATCTAAACATGCTTGTTGAATTGAGAAGTTTACAGAAGGTAAAGGTTGGTTTCCTTCTTGTCGTTTTTCAATCACATTGAGAAGGAAGGAAGTTGGGAGCTTGCCATCATTAATTGAATGTATTAAGAAATCATACATGCAAGAGCCTACTTTTGATGTGTTGGAAGAAACTGTTGATATGCGAAGGTTTATTATGGGATCATATGGTGAGGGGAAATGCATTGAACAACTTAATGACATTAGCTTCCAACATCAATTTCGTATCAAAAAAATTGATGGGAAAACACTAATACGGGGCAAGAAGTATTCAACTACTACAGAATGGGCACCATCATTAGGTTTGCAATTTTTAAAGTTCATTCTAGATCATCCAATATTTGCATCAAAAATATTGTTATTATAATCAGTTGGTGAAGTTTGTAATGCACGCAGACAAAATAGAGATATAAATCATTCTGATTGCCTAAAAGAAATTAAAAAATGTATTAGATATACATATGAGTACTTTGACATTGTTGATTCAATTTGGTGAGAGTCATTTTTCAGTTATCAAAGTGATATCATTTCAACAACAACAAATGAAAATATACCTTTGAAAAATCCATTTATTTGGCCACAAAATGTGTCGAATGCACATGATGAAATAAACATTGTTGAACAGCAACAATCTCAGGGTATTATTAATTCTTCACAGGCAGAGGAAAGAGAGATGTAAATTGGTTCCAGAAGGTCTCGTGCACAAAGTGAAGCCATGGAAGACCTTTACAGTGGTTCAGTACAGGATATTAAGGAGGATTGCATGATCACAGTGCTAGCAGATGGAGATCCAAATGGCTATCCATTCTGGGTTGCTAAAGTTATAAAGGTCTTTACAGAAAATGAGGATGTTACAAGTGTTGAAGTACATTTGTATGCCACAAATACACACCCATTCAATGGTGTGTGTCAGCCAGAGATGGTAGTTGACAAAAACAATGGCGGAAAGAGAAAAAGAAAGGGTACAAATATAAATTTTTGCCGCACAGACATATTAAAATTGGAGGATGTTGACATACTTGTTTATGACTTTAATTTAACAAAGAGAGGAACTCTTCACTTTAAGACGATAGAGATTCTGAAAAGGTTGTTACCAGAAGGAATAATGATGAAATGGGAGTCTGCTAAAACCAGTCGTACATCTAGAAGAATTTTGAAACCTGAAATGATGGGCATGATGTGGACTCAGATGGGGCACTAGTTGATGAAAGAGAAGAATATGGAACATCTTTGTCAGCATCCAATCACTCATCTGAAGATGTGAATTCTGATGGTGTGCAAGAAAATATGAGTGATTTTGAATAATTGTTTAAGACAGTTTATATAACTGATGTATGCATCGTATCTTCAAATAAAATTAATGTTTTCCATATGGTGTTAAATGAGAAGTTGTGAGGCATTTTATGTTGTTGGATTATATGTCTTAATTATGATAAATTTTATTGTTTAAAATATCTACAATGCAATATTAAATTAGAGATATAATGTATGTTTTATTCAATATACAAATAATGACTTTTGAATTCATTTAGTGATGTGATTTGTTCATAATGTCATGGTTTTTTAATTTTATAGTTGAAAAAATATCAATTTCTTTTGTATCTAGCATGTTATGGTTGAAAACATGTTAAATTTATACTTAGGAAAGAATTATGATATTCTACCAAAAACATTAATGTGTTTTTTCCCTCATAAAAAACTTTGTTTGACACATAAAAATTTGGTTTTACTAGCATTTTTTTAAAAATTTGAAAATTGACCCTAAAAAAAAATTCATTGTTCCAATATCATCACTTTCATTTTGAAGCTATATTTTGCATGAAAATTTCATAGTAAATTTCGTAGTCACTGCCATTTTTAAAACATGTTCAAAATTGACGCCTAAAAAATAAAAACATCGTTCTAGTGTACACACTTTTCGTTTTTAGCACTGTTTTTGATGTTTTTTTGGCCAGAGTTCCCGTTTTGAGTTTATAGTTCCTGTTTCAAAGTTTACATTGTTCTTCCCCAAAACATGCCTTAGAATCTCTAAGACAACCTATTTATAGCCTTTTGCATACAATTCCATGCTTTCCAGACCATGGGTGGATCTTAAAACCGACTCAAACTTTACATGAAACAAGGGGCTAAACCCCTTTGAATCCTAATCATATACACTCTCCGAATCCACAAATCATAAAGACTTTACATTATTTACACAAAATGTACCAAAACTTGGGTTATGTTAACCCCCAAACTGACCCAGGGGACCCCATCCCAACATAGAGATTGATGTTCTAGGACATTATGATATTGTTTTCAATTATTGATATGATTTAGCCTTGATCATAAAATCTAGGGTTTGTAACAAACAGGGCATGATATGAGGCTAACCACGCAGATCAGTGATTATGAGATGGACTAGGTCATTTTGGATTTGGGGTTTGACACGAACATATTACCGAAACAAACATGGGGAAGAATGGGGAGACTTGCATTGAAATGGTCTCCTATTCAACTCAGAATGGTGAACCATCAAAAAATCATCCCTTTGGGATGATTATATGGAGTAACAGTGGATATAGAAGGTGCGAGCACAATGGCCGATTTTGAAGTTATGAAGATTTTCAATGACAATAATCCATATCTCGTGCTCTTGGGAATTGACTGGGCCATTGGCACGAATGGGGTCATAAATTTGAAGAAGCAGACAATGTCCTTTGAAACAAAATCGCTTCGGGTTGTAGTACCGTTGGACCCTACATAAGGGGCAAATTATATTGAACCAGTTAGCAGTTACGAGGAAAGTGATGATGAACTAGATCAAATCTACAAAATAACAGCACTCGACCAGGACTAGATCAACTCGATGGTAGATGGATGGATTGCATGGGACCAGGAGAGTTCCTGCACCTCTGATTCAGACAAAGAGTTGGAGCATTGGCAGAATCATTTGCATGAAGTATCCACACTGCGATGTAATATGATGACAATGTCGTTGCATTGTGTTTCATCGGAGGTAAGGAAACTACCCTATTATGATGGTTTAACTAGTCTAGATCTATTTTTGGATGAATTTGAGTGCGAAGTCCCTAAGGATCACTGCTTCCAAGATTTATAGTTTGCATTGCACGCTACACCTACACGATGGTGGGGTACGCATAAGGATATTTTTGCTGGATGGCGAGATTACAGAAGAATGATGAAGTTATGATTTGGACATGCTAACACCAAAATGCATAAGAAATATAATGGAAGGGACATCCCGCGCGATCACCTAGAGAAATGGAATAAAGCATGGGGAACAAAATTGCAGCGAGAGTGGGTACACATATTTTTCCATAGCTTGGATGCAATTCCCATGAATTGGTATATGGAAGCGGGGCTCTGCCATGGCACCGTGGAGTGGGATATATTGAGGGAAGGGTTCTTATTAACCTTCATCTTTGAAGTTGGCTTCGTAAGCATCGATGAAGCACTACAAGAGATTAAGGCAGTTATCTTCAGAATGCCGCAAGAATCTATGGAGTGGACCCAACTGGATTAAAGCACCTAGTTGCACCATGCGCTTGAATGCTATGATGTGACCACTGAAGATGAAGATGAAGATCCAAGAAATATTAAAATTCTTGAGGCAGAAGGGCATCACGAAGATGAGGGCCCACATATCAAAAACCCAGACATCACTACGCCATTGAAGACAAAGCAAGTAAACATTGGTACTGAAGAAGAACCAAAGTTTGCAAAGATTAGATATTACTCAGACGATGCTACCATGGATAAAGTTTTTGAGTTACTCCACGAATAACAAGACCTCTTTCCTACTAAGTTTTCGAATTTGAAGGGCATAGTTGGCGATTTGGGGGTTATGAAGATTACTCTGAAGCCGGACATTAAGCCATTAAACAAAGTTTGTATCGCCTTAATCCTAAATCCAAAGAAAAGGTTTGCCTAGAGCTAGATAAGGTGCTAGAGGTAGGCATCATAGAACTGGTTGAGGAATCTGATTGGGTGAGCCCGATGGTGGTTCAGGAGAAGAAACAAAAGGGTGAGATAAGGATTTGTGTAGATCTGTGGAAGCTTAATGATGTTGTGTCCATGACCCATTACCAATGCCATTTATAGATGAGGTGTTAGACAATGTGGGAGGGCAAGAGGCCTATTCCTTTACTGACCCGCATGACTTGCCCTATTTGGTGGCAAAAACGAATGTGCAGGAGGTTGTCTCGAAATGGCATGCAAAGCAGTGCACCCCATTAGACTTAGATGCTGGACCTACCATGGGTGCGGAAAGATGTGCCACACAGAAAAGGAAGGAGGTAGCTAAGTAGGTTGTACATAACCTGGACGCATAGAAAAAGAAGGAAGCTGCAGAGAAGGATCAAGTTGATCAGAAATGCACTGATAAGGAGTAGGCAGAAAAAGACTAGTGTGAGTCCCAAAAAGGTGACAAGTCACCTTCATCGAAGATAAAGATAGAAGAGATTTCAAGATAAGGCGGCGGAGGCGATGAAGGGTAGCAAGGTGGAATTCAGAAAAAGTAGAAAGCTTAGAAAACACAGGTTTCAATCGCATGGTGTTCAGAGAAAGCGATATTGATGAGATCGACGATAAATTCAGGGACACTACAACAGAAATGCTGCAACAGTTTGAGCAACAATACATGCAGACATTGGGGGGCGTTCATAAGGATCTCCAAGAGTTGCAGCTCCAAGCCACCAAGATCCAAGAATATGTCTAGAAAGCGAGCGGCACACAAGACAGTTTGGCACGGGGAAAAAGTACAGTCGAGGAGATGGCCTAGCTGCAGGATGTGAGAGTCTTGCCCTTTCCTGAAGGCTTAGTCCAGACCGAAACTGATGAACAACGTGCACTCCTTGAAAAAGTAACAAAAATGGGACTAAACCTTGCTACAATATCACTTGATTCATTGCATGCATTACTACAAGGAGTCATGGAAGAGCTTCGGATCAAGTAACAACAGGCACTTGGTGCTGTCAGTGAAATTAAAGTCAATAATTAGCAATTGTTCGCTGAAAATACGCAGGTTCTGAAGGAAAAGGAGAAACAATAGACGCATAGTTCATGATTGGAGTCAGCAGTAATGGAAGCATGCACTTCAGTGCCTGAACTTCACATCCCATAGGATGCATAGCCATAAGCAAAGATTAGAAAACTAGTCGTTGGTGTGCGTGAGGCTAAAGCAGAGGTTGGGCGAGTCACGTTTGAGCTCAACATGAAGATTACATAGTTGCAGGTAAAGTTGTAGCCCACGACTCTACTTGAGGTTTAGGAGCAGTGTGGAGCCACGATAAAGGAAGGAAAGGCTACCCTAGATGCCACAGTTGCTGATTGTACGACATTGTTTGAGCAAGCTATGGAGCTAGTGACCAATTTGTAGGAGGATCCAAACTTGAAGACACTGAACACAGAGGCAAGGGAGCTGTAGCGGCAATATGATGAAGTCATGGAAACCGCGTGCTCCATATCACTAGCACAACGGCTTTCTAAGTTACAAGAAGGAAAGCAACTCCTAGCACAGGTGGAAGAAGTGAAGAAGAAGGAGGCATTGCTAAAGGCCAGGTTTCAGCCTTAGCTAGAGGAGGCTTATCAAGTCATGACTACTATTCATGATAAGCTCAAAGGGTTGTAGCAGAAACAATAGATGATGAGGTTGGTCATAGAAGGACCAACCACAAAAAAATTAGTTGAGAAATTCAATCAGGATACAACACAGAGCGCTGCTGAAGTCACAATGATCTAGGTGGAGCTAGGAGGTCTTCGCAGTAAGATTGCAACGCTATCATAGTGACTCGAAGGTGAGTCACGATCTTTATGTTGGGGGCCTGTCGGGATGGGGTCCCTTGGGTCAGTTTTGGGGTTAAGATAACCCAAGTTTTGGTACATTTTGTGTAAATAATGTAAATTCTTCATGATTTGTGGATTCGGAGCACGTACATGACTAGGAGTCAAAGGGGTTTAGCCCCTTGTTTCATGTAAAGTTTGAGTCGATGTTGAGATCTACCCATCATGTGCGCACCATGGAGTTGTATGAAAAAGCCTATAAATAGATGTGTCTTAGAGCATCTAAGGCATGTTTTGGGGAAGAAATTGATAAGGGATGGAGTCTTAGAGGTGATAGCGAGAAGAAGTGGGTCAGATAAGAGAAGAAAGGATCTGTAGCTGAGTGGGCAGAGCCCTAGTTTGAGTTCGCATATGAGTGCGTGAACCCCTGCAATTGAGTGTGCAAGGTAGTTTTGACTCTGTAATCCTGAATTGAAGATCAATAAATACAGTTACCGAATAATTCTTGTGTATATATGTTTTATCTTTGTTTATGTTAATGCTATATGTCGTTTATGAATAATGTGTTTTATGGAGTATTGATTGAATATTGCGCGATTCTCTTGAATAAGTGTGAATGATGTACACAATTCATGTTTATGTATTTTCGCAAAGACTCTGATGCATCCTTTGATTTTTACTAAGAACTTAAGTAAATATGTGCGAACACTAATTCATGATTGCTTTCTGATGTGCGTAAGTAGATAGATTGACTTTAAAGGTCCGCAAAGTCTGATCATACACCTTCACGAAGGTCTGAAGGAAATTTTGACAAAGTTACAACAATGTTCCCTAATAGTGTATTAATCTGCATGAAGGTAGATCTGAGGTGCAAAAAGAAATCACACTAGTCTCTGGATGCAAAAACTTGGTTCTTGCATCCCCCCATACTGCTTTGGGTGAGACCGCAGCCTGCACTACATAGGTTGTTGCTGAAAGAGCCAGTAGTATAGGGATTTATTGGTTGGTGCAACTAACTCTGAACCTGGGTTAGGACCCCCTAAGCCAACAAATTCCTACAGTACTGGCCCTTTTGGAAACAACCCACGTAGTGCAGGCTGCATTCTCACCGGAAGCAGTATGGGGGGATGCAAGAACCAAGTTTCTACATCCAAAGACTAGTGTGATGTCTTTTTATGCCTCATATTTTCCTTCGCGCAGATCAATACACTCTTAGGACACACTATTGTAACTTTGTCAAAATGGCCTTTAGACCTTCGTGAAAGTCTATGATCGGTCTCTACAAACCTTTAACAGTCAATCTATCTACTTACATGCATCAGAAAGTAGTCCTGAATTAGTGTTCACGCAGATTTACTTAATTTCTTAATACACATCAGACAATGCATTAGAGTCTTCACGAAAATACATAAACATGCATTGTGTACATCATTAATACTTATTCAAGAGAATTTCACAACATTCAATCAATATTCCATAAAACAGATTATTCATAGATAGCATATAGCATTAACAAAAACAAAGATAAAACAGATATACACAAGAATTCTTCGGTAAATGATTTTATTGATCTTTAATTCAAGAATACAGACTCAAAACTACCCTGTGCACGCAGCTACAAAGGTCCACGCACTCAGCTATAAAGGCTTTATTCTCTTATCTGTCCCACTTCTTCTCTCTATCAGCTCTAAGACTCCATCCCTTATCAATTTCTTCCCCAAAAACATGCCTTAGACTCTCTAAGAGACACCTATTTATAGCCTTTTTCATACAATGCCATGGTCCGCAGAAAAATGGTGGATCTCAAAACTAACTCAAACTTTACATGAAACAAGGGGCTAGACCCCTTTGAATCCTAGCCATCTATGTGCTCCACATCCACAAATCGCGGAGAATTTACATTATTTACACAAAATGTACCAAAAATTGGGTTATCTTAACCCCAAAACTGACCCAGGGGACCCCATCCTGACATAGAGATTGATGTTCTAGGACATGATGATATTGTTTTGTATTATTAATATGATTTAGCCTTGATCATAAAATCTAGGGTTTGTAACAAACCCTAGTAGAGTCTGACATGTAGTTCTAAAAGCATATTGTTGAAATCCTTAGATGTATAATACTATGATTTTATTTTTATTGAATTGTTGATTCTTATGTCTCAAATATGAAGTCTAGGGTTTGTGACAAGACCCTAGCAAAACGTTGAACATAAAAATATGTGTCTCTTGTTGATTATGAGCCTAACTAGGTTTAGGTTTTTAATTTCTAAAGTTTGAATGTTTTGATTCTTCCATTCTAATGACATGATAAACACATTATAGTTGCCTTCATGGTTCTATTTGGATTTAATTGTACTTGTTGTTGAATATTTGCAAGTACATAATCTTCAAGGTATTCATAAGTTGAATATGATAATAATGAACATGATGAAGGAAGCTATAAGAATGAACATAATCAAGATGAACTTCATGCCCTAAGAAATAAATGAAGTCTTTAAAGAATGAAGTTTCTCTGAAGTTATGAAGTTGTTGGTCTCCCCAAGTTGAGAGGGAGCTTGGATAGAAGAAGGGGTATATCTCCCTAGTTGAGAGGGAAGGCATATTATGATTAATAATAGTGAATAAATTAAAGAAATAATTAAATTAATGAATGAAAGTAATACAGATGAATTATTCATGAAGTTATAAACAAAAGACTTGAGAAATATTGAGACTATATTTGGTGTTGCTGAAGAAATGGAAAAGGAAACACTCTGAAAAGATTGAAGATGATATAAGAAACATTACAATGATTAAGGACCTCAAAGGTTTGTGTTTAGTTGTATATATACATTTGAAAGTTTATTATTGATTGGGGTTGTGATTGTGCAAGATCTCTACATAAAAGATTGAATGTTTGAAGCATGCTTGGATTGGTAGATATATCTGATTTAGTTGATTAGGAGAGATGAAGCATCTTATAGAAAGGTGCTTAGGAGGACATTTGGACAACCTATGTGTTGATGTATAAATCTTGAAGTAGGGAGTGTGGTGTTGGTCATGGAGTTTTGACCTTGGAAACACACCTAGATACTTGGTTTGTCGGTAGAGCTTAAAAGCCTGATGGTACCTATAGTGGCTAAAGATTGAGTCCATCTTAGTCTGACCTGATTAGAGTACCCTGGTTAGGTATCTAATCTTTAGCACCGTGTGTGTTATAACTCTTCATAGAGAATATCATTTTGATATCTTCAATGTACCTCTCTATGCATATGTAATTATGAATACCTCGCTTGTTAAGAGGGAGTGTTAAAGAATGTAACTACTGCTGATCTCAAAAATTGTATTTGATTCATGATGTAATGTATTTTTCAAAAGAAAGAAAAAGAATTTTTATTGTTAAATAAATTGACTTATTAAAGTATGGATTTTTGTTGTAGCTACAACCACCCTCCAAAATTTTGGCCTACATCCAATTTTAGAGCCTCCTTTGATAGTTTTACTTTATCATTGCAGGCACTCGAGTTCACTTCGTGAGCTCGTGTGAGTCCTCGCACCCACCTTGCTTGATCATTCCACCAATAACTTTTGCATGTTGATTTCAATGTCATGCTTGTGACCATGTTCTAGTCATACTCAAGGTCTTTGCTTTGTGTGTACATGTTGTGTTCACTATGTAAACATCCATCACGCTCACACACGGATTCACATACACTGTTGCACAAGTGTCATCACAGTCGACCAACAATCAATCGGAAGTGTCACACTTGTCACTCACATCATCGGTCATTCATGTTGAGGATGTGTCTCTGGATGCTTTGAGTCGTCTCTTCGTCAAGTAATGTAAGTGTGTGTTTGAAAGATCACGTATGCCTCTTTCAGTTGTTCACACACTTAGTCACTTTACTGAAGTTCTGACGATCGGATCCCCCTCTAACAGCTAGACCATAACCCCGCCATCCACTCGATCAATTGTAAACTAGAACAATGTAGAAGCACCAAGAAAGCCATTTCAAGTTGCGCTACCTGCAAGCAACTCAATCAACCTTCATGCTAGTCAACCGGAGAGTTTGACCCGACAGCCACCCAGAGACTGACTCCCCTCAAAAATCACGAATAGGCTGCAAACCTTACCTGCTCTGCTGACTAAGAGAATTGCGTAGATAGTCCAGACACACACACAGTGCCCGTCCCTTTCTCCCTTAGAAAATTGTGCAGATTTTTCAGCCAGCCCTCCCGATAGTCGATTGACTACTCACCTAGAAGATTGTGCAGTTTTCATGAGCAAGTCCTCTACTGCCCAACAGTCCACTCAGCTCAGAAACTGCACAGAGCTGATTGATAGGCCAAGCTCCAAACATCAGCACAATTTTTTCCGCCAGCAGCTCTCGGCAACTGACTATTAATTCCCTCTAGGAATTGCGTATTTTTGGCTACTAAGCTCCAATAGCTAACTACCAGTTCCCCTCAATAATTGTGCATCTTTTGCTACTAGTGACCAAGCAGCTAACTACCAATTCCCCTTAATAATTGTGCAATTTTTGCTGCCAATTCCCTCCAAGAATTGCACAGTTTTTGCTGCCAAGCTCATGCTGCCCACTCATTCCGAAAATTACGCAGATTTTTCCTATCTAGTCTTCCCACAGCACAGGCAGTTCCTCCCAAAAATTGTGTAGCTTTGTCCTCTAGCTGAACTAGACCACATGGATAGCCACTATCGATCTAGACTGCCCATATTCATCACCCAGTGATTCCTGCGTAGTTTTCATCAGTAGTGGCCGTAGCGTCCATCCCGCCTCGCAAACTTGTCACCTCTACCGGTCACTTGCATCCGAAATGATCATGCATCATGGTGGACTAGAAGGTTTATGGATTTGATATCATCTTGTCACAAGTGACTACAGACACATGTACACAAACAAACATGGTGTGACGATGGATTGGATGAACAAAGGGAGCACATGTAGAAGGACAGGTTCACCAACGAACGAACAGACAATGCATGCAAAGTTATGTGCTTACGAACATATGATCATGTAAAGATGTGTTTATGGATGGACGAACGAGTAAACATTTAAGATGTGTTCACGAACAGAAGGACAGACAAACGTGCACCTTTCACGAATGGACAAACCTGTCAAGCTTACCAACATACAAGAAAGGAGCAATGTGTGAATGCAACATCAAGCGGACCAACAACCATCAAGAACTCCATGCACTTTGTCATGCGGAGGTGACGTTGTGACACACCATGAGGACATCCATCACCCAACAACACTAAAACTTGACATGCACACCAGCAACAACATGAATGTACCAGCATTGTCATTTCGAGTCTTGTCATGAGTCATGTCGTCCACATCTCTACTGTGGTCCATACTGTCAATCAATGTAATGTCACGTGGAAGCCCAAGAGACCCACTTGTTGTATGAAGAGTCATATAAAGTTGAAAAATCATGGAAGTCAAACAATCATGAGGGTAGTCGAACAACCACAAGGGTCAGTTTCACCCTTGGCTATAAAGACCCCCTCATTGGTACATGCAAAGGAATTTTCACCTTAACTCCTCCCACATAGCCTTCAGAGTCTATAATCTTTTCTTTGAGGAGTAAGTAGTGGCTCCAACGCCCTGCGCATCGGGTTAGTGATGTATGGTGTTAAGATGTGTCTTGGAACTTTCGCTTAATACAAAAGCCTACTAACAAGCCAACATGTTTTCACACAGTATTGTAACTATTGTAGGCTAATCTTGAACACTTGTAATGCATATTTATTTAACGTGTGTTTAACACTTGAACTCATTCACTTGTTGTAATACATATATGTTAATGAAAATGTGTTTTATATGTTGTTAATGTTGTGTTGCCCGTGTTGGCTACCCTCCCATACATCAAATAGACCATTCATGTAAACTTGCTATAACGACCGTCACACTCACGCAGACTCATCTAATGTGTGTTGTACGTGTTATTTTTCCTTATGTGTTCTGATTGCCACATCTATGTGGACTGCTGCTCCAGAAGATGTGCACTTCCTCTTGTGTTGTGTGTTCCTAACAGAGCTGGGACTTCCTCCCATCTGACTTGGGACTCACTCTCACCCTCTCCCTCTGTGGGGAAAGAACCATTGACACAAGTAGCACTAGTAATCACCAGGCACACGAACCTCGCTACTCGAAGACAAAAAATACAACTCTCCTGGGCTGAAAAGCAAGAGATGAGGAAAACATTTAAGATAATGGAAACCAGGCCATCATACCGGATGGGACTCCTACACCAAACGATGTGGGTGTAGTTAGGACTTCATAGCGGGGAGATCCCCTGATGTTGGCGGGTCCTACACCGTCAACAATTTGGTGCTAGAAGGAGGTCTAGATGACAAGCTGAGCCTGTACATCTAATTTGAATCTCTTACCCAATGAATAATACACAATTTGTGCTCTCAGGGTGTTTCTCTCATTTCTCCCTTAATTAGTTATTAATCCCCAAAGAGCTTCTTGATCACTTGTCCTTGTTATATTTTGATGGTGAGGACAGAACGTCTGTAACCGAGCACATTTATGATTTGGCTCATTTATGCAAATCTCATGAAATCGATAGTGATGATCTTGTTAGCATACTCTTCTTCCTCACCCTTGAAGGTCATGTTAATCGGTGGTGTCATACCCTACCACCTGCTTTTGTCCATTCCCTTCTCACTTTCCTCAAGGAGCTCCATCAGGTCTTTGATGAGTTTACCACCAAGATGTCTATGAAAGAATCTATCATTTAAGGATGAAGCCCAATGAATCATTTGAGGACTTTTCTACCTGCTTCCTTCACCTATGTCATGAAATTCCTTAGCAGTTTGTGGACCTTGACTTCATGATCCAAGAGCTGAAACGCTTGGTTTGTGTCTCCCAAAACGGTGAACCTCCTGATTGCCCTTCTTCCTAAACCCTTCCAGATAACGAGACACCTCATGTCTCGAAGGGGGTACCCACTCATTTCAACCGAAAAACTAAGAAATATGCATAGGGGGTACCCCTTTGCAGCGGTTGTAATGCTGAGAAATATGCGCAGCATGCTCCCAATCCATATGCTTAGTTGTCTCCCGCCCCAACGGAGGAAATTCCAGAATGATTAATAAATCCTATGGTGAAAAATCATCCCTCCATTCAGTAAGAGGACATCACCATTCATAACTCAGCTTAAGTCTAATCTGCATCTCTGTCATCCTCCATCATCTGTGCACCATGATTCCTTGCACTATGACTCGCTTGAGAGATCTGATTCACAAGATAGTTGTGTGCACTCTCTTGATTCTCAAGATGCTATCTCAATTTGCGGTCGTGTGCAAGGAAGGCTCATCATACAACGGAGGAGCACGATGGTGAAGACATCATCAATTCCTCTCAAAACATTGAGCTTCCATTCTTGATCGATTCTCAATCGCGAATCTTGGTGAAACATCATGCATAATCAATTCTTTCAATCAACCTCCAGTATTTGGCTGTCATCACTCCCACGCTTCTGTATTTTGTGATGAACACCCAAGCACATAATATGATCTACTTTCATCTCATATACACTCTAACTTAGATATGGAATGTGCACTAGTCAAAGCAGACATCCATATCGAAGCTTCCTCTGCACCTCACTTGCTCATGTGTCCTATCATTCATAGTGCATCAACACGCGTCAGATATATTCCACATTCTCTTGCTTCTTCATCCCATGAGTTATCTCCTCGATTGACACAAGGAAATGAGGTTGTCCATGATGAAAATAGTCTCAACACACATGACTCTTCCCACTCGTCATCATCTTGTGTGTTACACGAAGACAGCTCGTCAAGTCAGCTTGCTGAAATTGTTTTTTGAAGCTTGTGACAAAGATGGTTGTGATCTTGAGAACAGTTTTGAAATTAGTAACAACAACTGTCCTCAATCCATGCATGATCTGGTTCACATCTCAAAATGCAATTTTTCAATTCTGGAAAGTTTTGGGATGTGCGAGGGAGTCAAGGCACTTCAACGTCCATTGATGGTTATGTCAGGACCTTGTGACTCTGGTAAGGTTGCCAAACCAAATCAGATCTCGTTTCTCATGCCCAATCCATATATCTACATGGTTGCACTCGATGTGGATCCCCATGTAAAGAATGTTTACTATTATGGGTGTGATATTTCAAAATTTCAGATTTTCTGTAATGATCAAATCCACGAGTCCCTTACAACATGTTTGTCTTCATGCACCTCCCTTACATCTAATTTGGGTTGGGAGTGTCCATCCCTCATTCAATCATGGGACAACGAATTTGATCATCTCAAAGACTACCTTTATTTAGAATCATACTTTTCAGATGTTCTCTCTTGTAATCATCTCCTTGGTCATTTTTCAAATTCCGCACATCAAATCTGCCCACTCATCATGTCAGCAATCTCCCTATGTGATGATGAGCACACAACCTATCACATGAATCAAGCTACTCTCATTTCACCACACCCAACTTGTTTCACACATCCACAGTGCTGATATCCTTTCTACATTTCTGTGATTACCATGATGCTTGCATATGTTTTCACCAGTTGTAGATGGGTGTTATCTCATGTCTAGTGGAATACGAACTTGGTTCCCTCATTCAGAGCATCCACACGACTATTCAAAAGGTTTCTTTGTTCATGTCAAATTGGGAATCCGGCATCTCGACCGACTGGTCTGATTTTTCTTCTACCTTGGGTTGTTGTCATGTAGTTTATCATTTCCCCAATATTTCATCCAATGACAGTCACTTCGTACACTATGATTTTCACTATGTAACATCTTTATTCTTACATTTTTGTCAAGCAAGTGAGGCACCTCGGCCTGTGTTGATGGCTATGGCAGACCCTCACTGCCTTGACATGACTGATGAGAATGACTAGGTCTATCTATCTGTATTATATTCCCATCATGATGCCCTCTCTCGAATCGAGAATCCATCTTCTCAAAGATCATGATTCTTTCAAAACAACCATCATGAATTTTATGATCCAATCTCTGAATGGTTGGAACAATCTTACTTGGCAAGTCGTGTTGTAGGTAACAAGCTTCAGTCCTTCCTCACACTCGCTAAGAAACTTGGTGCAGAATGACAGACACTCGCAAGAGGCCTCTGAGGTTTGTTGAAAAATGGTAGTCACAAAAGAGGTAAGCATGTGTGTTCGTGGTTGTGACACATTCTTCTGCCCACAGGCAAGACCTTCTCTCTCGTGTGCAAGTTTTTCAAGTTTTTTCATTTTCTATTGCACACTATTTTTTATTTGTTTTAATCACTCGTATCTTTGTGACTGCAGGTCGGGTATGCCTATGGTGGCTTCACTAGAAATTTCATTTCGCGTAACCCCGAATGTTTAACGTAGGAGTAGGAGTAGTGTTTTCCTTTTCGCTTGTATTTTCCTTTTGGTTTGCATGTTTGGTTGCTTGTTGACTTGGTTTCTTTTCTTGCTTGTGGTTGTTTTCACTCTATTTCCTTTGCTTACTATTTTTGTTTTCATTTGTTTGGTTTGCTCAGTACCTTGCTATTTTTGTTCCAGAAATAAGTGCTACCAACTACTGCATTATGGCTTTTTGAATGAGTATGTGGCTAAGATATGAAGAGATTTGTGACATTGCAGCGATTGGCCAATCTTGTGTCTGTCTTCTATGTGCTTGGTTATAACCTTTGGCTGATAAAGTCTTGATGGAAAATATGATTCGTATGAAAGGGAAGTTTTGGTCCAACCACGAACCTATGTCCACACTGGGAAGCCTCATGCATGTACTCAGATTTCTGCTTTGTGTGTTCAAGTTCATCCAACTACTAGAAATAGAGAAGGGGAAAATCTAAATGAGAAAACCTATGTCAGAGGTCTTACATGATTCTTTGAAGGAACAAGCTCTTCTACTCTCAATAAGTCGAGATCCCTCTTCTACCCCAAAAATAAATAAGTGCCTATGCACAGTCCTCTTCAGAAAAAAACAAAGGTGAAAGAAGAGAAAGGCTTGCTGCGCAGAGAGGTGAAGCATGTAACTTCACTGGGGTATTGACCAACCTCGCCGGCAGTGGAGTAATGCGTGTGTTCCTGCGTGACTCCATCGGGGTACTATCCAAGCCTGCTAGTAGTGGAGCAACACCAGAGATGAAAAATTATACTCTGAAAATATTCAACTCGCGAGCTAAACTACCCTTCCCGATTTCGAAACACTGTGATCAAGCTAAAAGTTTGATTGTGTTTGACTGAGTTGGCATAAGGTGAACCATGTATGTCCATGGGGTAAGTGAGGAAGCTGAAGTAACCCGCACAATGATTCAATACTCCTTGAGAGACTAAGGCCCTGTGCTATCAATGAACAGGAACAGAGAAGCTGGAGTTCTACCACTATGTCACCAAGTGTTGTAGCGGCTACAACCAAGCTCCAAAATTTTGGCCTACATCCAATTTCAGAGCCTCCTTTGAGAGTTCTACTTGATGACTGCACACACTTGGGTTCTCTCCATGATCTCGTGTGAGTCCTCACATCCACCTTGCTTGATCATTCTACAAATAGATTTTTCATGTTGATGTCAATGTCATGCTTGCGACCATGTTCTGGTCATACTCAAGGTCTTTGCTTTGTGTGTACATGTTGCGTTCGCTATGCAAATATCTATCGCACTCACACATGGAGTCACATACACTATCACGCAAGCGTCCTCATGGTCTACCAACAATCAATCATAAGTTTCACACTTGTCTCTCAGACCATCGATCAGTTGAGTTGAGCATGCCTGTTTGGATGGTTTGAGTCATCTCGTCATCAAGTCATGTAAGTGTGTGTTTGCAAGATCATGTATGCCTCTTTCACTCATTCACACACTTTGTCACTTTGCTAAAGTTTTGAAAATTGGATCCCCCTTTGATAGCCATACCATCACCCCGTAATTAACTCGATCGACTGTCACCCAGATCAGTGCAGAAGCACCAAGCAAGCCATTTCAAGCTGCGTTGCCCACAAGCAGCTCAATCAACCTTCATGCTAGTCAACCGAAGAGTTTGACCTGACAACCACCCTAGGACTGACTCCCCTCAAACATTACATAGATGCTGCAGACCTTGCCTGCTTCGCTGACTGAGAAAATTGTGTAGATAGATTGAAACAGACACCCAGTGCCCATCCCTATATCCCTCAGAAAATTGTGCAGTTTTTCTAGCCAGCCCTCCCAACAATCAACCAACTGCTCACCTAGAAAATTACGCAATTTTCATGACAAATTACTCTGCTGCAAAGCAATATTCTCAGCTCAGAAAATGTATAAAGGTGATCAACAGGCTAGGCTCTCAGCATTAGCGTAGTTTTTCTCGCTAGTAGCTCTCGACAGTTGACTGTCGGTTCCCTCCAGGAATTGCGCATTTTCGGCTGCCAAGCTCCAGCAGCTGACTACCAGTTCCGCTCAAGAATTTCACAGTTTTTGCTTCCAGTGTCCCAAAAACTAACTACCAGTTCCCCTGAGGAATTGTGTATTTTTTACTGCCAATGTCCCGGTAGCCAGCTGCTAGTTCCCTCCAGGACTTGCGCAGGTTTGGCTGCCAAGCTCCTACTACCCACTCATTCCAAAAATTGTGCAGATTTTTCCTGCCTAGCCTTCCTCAAACCCAGATTGTTCCTCCAAAAAATTGCACAATTTTGTCCTCCAGTTGAGCCAGACCCCACGGACAGTCACTGTCGATCCAGATTGCCCCTATTCATCACCCAGTGATTCCTTCACAGTTTTCATCAGCAGTGCCCAAAGCCTCCATCCCACCTCGCAACCTTGTCACCTCTCTCAGTCACCTGCATCTAAAATGATCATGCATCATGGTGGAATAGGAGGTTTATGGATTTGATGTCATCTCATCATGAGTGAATGCAGACACAAGTACACAAACAAACATGACATGACGATGGATGGGATGAACAAAAGGAGCACATGTAGAAGGACGGGTTCACTAATGGATAAACACACGATGCATGCAAAGAGATGTGCTTGTGAATGCATGATCATGTAAATATGTGTTCACAGATAGGCGGATGACAAAACATTTAAGATGTGTTCACGAATGGACGGACAGATGAACATGCACCTTTCGCAAATGAATGAACCTGTCAATCTTACCAACATACGAGCAAGGAGCAATGTGCGAATGCAACATCAAGCGAACCAACGACCATCAAGGACTCCATGCACTTTTCCATTTGGAGGTGAAGTTGTGACACACCATAAGGACATCCATCACCCAACAACACTGTAGCTCGACATGCACACCAGCAGCAACATGAATGTACCAGCACTGCCATGTCGAGTCTTGTCATGAGTCATGTTGTCCACATCTCTACTATGGTCCATACTATCAATCAATGTAATGTAACGTGGAATTCCAAGAGACCCACTTGTTAAATGAAGAGTCATGTAAAGTCGAAAATTCATGGAAGTCAAATAGTCATGAGGGTAGTCGAACAGCCAGAAGGGTCAGTTTCACCCTTGGCTATAAACACCCCCTCATTTTTACATGCAAAGGGCTTTTCACTTTAGCTCCTCCCACATAGCCTTGAGAGTCTGGAATATTTTATTTGAGGAGTAAGTATTGGCTCCAACACCCCACGAACAGGGTTAGTGATGTATGGTGTAATGATGTGTCTTGGAACATTTAATAGAGAAGCCTGCTAACAGGCCAACATGTTTTCACACATGTATTGTAACTGTTGTAGGACTAATCTTAAACACTTGTAATGCATTTTGCTTTAACCTATGTTTAACACTTGAACTCATTCACTTGTTGTAATACATATATGTTAATAAAAATGTGTTGTATATGTTGTTAACATTGTCTTGCCTGTGTTGGATACCCTCACGGACATCAGACAGACCTTTCACATTAACTTGCTATAATGATTGTCGCACTCACATGGACTCATCTGTTGTGTGTTGTACGTGTTATCTTTCCTTGTGTGTTGTGACTGCGACATCCATGTAGACTTATCCTCTGTAAGTTGTGCACATCTTGTTGTTTTGTGTGTTCCTAATAGAGTTGGGACTTCCTCCCATCAAACTTGGGACTCGCTCTCACCCTCTCCCTTTGCGGTGAAAGAACCATTGACACAAGTAGCACTAGCAATCAGCAGACATGCAAACCTCGCTACTCAAAGAAAAATCATACCACTCTCCTTGGCTGACAAGAAAGAGCTAAGGCAAACCTTTAAGATAATGGCAATTAGGCGATTGTACTAGACAGGGCTCCTACACCAAACGGTGTGAGGTCTAGTTGGGACTTCATAGCGGGGAGATCCCCTTATGTTGGTGGGTCCAACACCGTAAACAGTTTCATGTTTTGGTCAATTTTTTTAGGTCAAAGCCTCCATTGAATGCTTCTAGGGTTTATTTCAAGTGTCCTTATCCATTTCATAATGTAAAATACCCTTATTGGGATTCATTTATCAAGAAATGCGTTTATTTTAATGTAAAATAAGTCATTTAGACCTCCTCCACCAAGTCAACCTAAAATTGTACAAGTCGTCCTAACTGAGGGGAAGAATATCCTATATAAAGGTAGTAACTCGACCTCGTTTGGAGCACTCACTCATAAAGTTTGATCTACAATCGTTGGGGGAAATAAAAGTGTGAAATTCAAGGAATAAGGTGGAAAGGGCCAGTGAAGGAGAAGGAGGCCTTTATCAAACGCAAGAAATGAAAATTATCTCTCTCTCTCTCATGTGTGAAGTTGTTGATTTCTTATAAGGGACGAAGTTATAGTAATATAGTTGGGGCAAAATTTTAGATCTGTTGGGGGCCAAAATTCTGGGTTGTTGCTAGGTTGGAGTTGTTGGACAAGAAGTAAGTACTGAAATTTGATGAATCTTATTGGAAGGTTAACTTGGTGGAAGAGAAAAGTATTTTGGCCTAGGGTATTAATCTATCTTAACTTGATTTTGCTAGTGGAAGAGTTTGAATGTGTTTTCCCATATAAAGGAGTTTTAGCCTTGGAAAAGTGCCTACATATGGTTTCTCAATCTTCATATTTTTCTTTTGGATAATTTATTAATGAAACAAAGATAAAAGAAGAACATAAGAAAGTTAATAAGAACTCAAATATATTACAAGTAATTATCAACATAAGAAAATATTTCTTCCTTTTTTATTTTCTAATAGGAAAAGCATCGTGTGCAAATAATTTTTATTGTTTTCTTTAGTGACGATGTTCATTTAGTCTTTGAGGGATGCATTTAAATGCCAGTAGTATTGTTTGAGCTTATGTTACCGTACATAAACTTCTATCTCCAAAGCTAGTGTCACATAAGATAATATCTTCGGTTTTCAATTTTGTTCTGAATGACATCTCTAACTATTGTATGAAAAGTATGAAATTTTGAACATAAGGCTATTGGGATAAAATACTGATTCACTCTTGATGACAAATTAGGGTTTAGGAAGTGGCAGGTCATGGAAAGGAGATAAGTCTATCTCATAGCAATGTAGTATGATGTTCCTTATGATCGATAGCTAAAATAGGTTGGAGATGTCGTTCATTTTCAATTGGAAATTCAAAGATGTGAACTTATACAATTTTTGCAAGAAACCATGAATGTGAAAGGCAATCGACGCTTCAACAATCGTTGTTATTTATTTCATATGTTGTGAGTATTCTTAAATCTTGAATCATTTTCCAATGAGGTAAGCTAATTTTTGGTTACATTTTATCGAATGTGGAGTCTCTTCCTTGTTACGTCAATGGGAGATGCGAGAGATGCAAAAGTGCTTTACAAAAGTGCAGGTTGATACACGTAAAGCAAACCTTTCATTCCCCAAACTTTAACAAGAAAATACCACTAATTAATTGATTAATATGTATTGTTGTGTGGCAGGAAGTTGTGCAGAAGAAGTGTACAAAGGGGTATTTTTGCATAGTTACATTTCTTGTAACACTTTTTTTGCTACATTCATGAATTCAAGGTTTTCAACTATAAATGCAATAGGGGAATACCTTAGTGTATTGCGATAGAGTTTTGCCCAATATTTCAAATTATCATAAACTCCAATTCTTGTCTATGTTAAAAGATTTGGGTTTTTGGGTACATTGCATATGATGTTCCGTATTATTGAAAACTAACACAAGTTGGAGATGTCAATCAAACTAAATTTCAGATCAAGAATGTGCTTTGAAATAAATCATGAATGTGAAAGACAATTGCCACTTCAACAATAAAAACTCTTACTTTCTTATGTTGTGAGTATTCACGTCTGATATACATGTAAACCAAACCTTTCATTGCATGAAATTTAATAACAAAAAATGGTTACTTAATTGGTTAATATGTGGTGTTATACCAGAGGGAGGTGTGAAAAAGAAATGTGCAATGGGAATGTATGTGAAGGCACAAAATATGGCAGTATAAATTTTATATTCCTTGCTCCTTGTGCCCAGCTTGAACGCGTTTTGACAGTTAGCTTTGCACCCTAGTTTTCAAAACCTCATGTCAGGTTATTCATAAATCAAATTTGGTTCAAATTTTTTTTCCTGTCTGATATCAAATAGAATGAATTGACATCGACATAATGGTGGGGAATATCTCAACGATCTCAACCACCTCGACCATTTTCATTGGGAACCATGAACTACCTTAGGAACCGTGAAAGTTGTCATAATAATACTGCGCCAAAGCCAAGGCCATCTATAGACTCTACATATACTGACCACGTGGAATAACATAGGTGCACCTTAATTTAGGGTAGACTAGCCCATACACTAGTGATAAAACCTACAAATGCAAGATCCCATAAAAACATGAGTCCTCATTAGAAGTCTACTAAAGTTTTCCAATTTGATTAGAGATGAGATTTACTAGGGGAATGTTTCAAGGTACATGACATGGCCTGGCCAAAATAAAATTTATAATGACTAAAATTGACAAGATACATGTTTATGATACCTAATACAATGCCTTACATGGCTTTTGCATGGTTTTAACTTGTGACCTTAGGCTTACAATGCTGATGAATGCTGCATTGAAAAGAGATATGTACCCCGACTAATAGAGGGATAATAAGTCCTAAGTCTAGCTAGGAGATCTCAATATGAGGTATCACATCCAAGGATGTCAATTAGGCAATGTTCCTGACATGGAAATAGGTGAAGAAACAATCCAACAAGCACTACTAAGGTATTTGGAAATGTAACAAGTGGATTAGAAGGACAAATAATAAACAAAATCCATGCAAGAAGCCCACAATGGGTATGCTTTTATTTGATTTTAGGTTTATCTATGTTTTCCAAAATAATTTTTATTGAAATCTAGTTTTATAGGATTTATACTAGGGGTTATATTTATGTTATATGGGCTAGAAATGTTACAAATGGTGTTGGAGCTATGGTTCAATACATGGATTGAATGGGATTAGGAGAGATAAAATTATCATAGATGAATTTGGAACTCTAATAGAAATGATTCAAAGTTATGGTTCAACGCTAGGCTTGTAGGGCTAGAGACATACCATAAAGGTGAATTTGAGTAAGATATAAAGTTTTCTAGTATGTTTTAGTGGCAATAACACTACCTAAATTTAACCTTGGATAAAATATTTTCTTGTTTTATGCAGAGAAGCTTCGTGAAATGAATGCTCTCTTAAAAGAGAGTCATGATTTGGAAATAGTTCCTTGAGGGAGGATGTTTAAACGAGTATGGACTCTTATGATTGATGCTAATATTGAAATGATCAAAGTATAATTAAAGGTTGAAAAATGTAGTGAGGATGTTTAAATGAGAATGGACTCTTGTGATTGATGCTAATATTGAAATTATCAAAGTATAATTAAAGGTTGAAAATGTAGTGAATAGTTAAAATATATATGTTGGATGCATATGGATATGTGTATGAAGTCAGTTGGACTGCCATGGTATAAGAAAATGATGGATTTCAATACCATAATGAATGTTTTGGTAGTGGCCATACCTTAATATCATTAATAAATTTGATCCTTGGAGGAATTGTGGGCTATGATGAAAATTCTCTATAAGGATGGGAAACTTGGTAAATGATAAAAGATTAAATGGATGACACTATTGTGGTATAGATCAGAAAGTCCTTGCATTGTATACGCAAGTGGAGAACACCTAGGTTAGAAGACCTTGGATATCAATCTAGGATAGGCATCCTAAATGGTACGGAATGATGCATCGAGTAGTTGAGTTGCTAAGAAATAAAAAGGATGCTTGATATATTTTGGGTAGATATGGTATTTTTCAGGTCACCTAAAAATATGAAATCAACAATGTTATGCTCTTGACCTGCATAATATAGAATTATCACATGAAATGAGAAAAACGACAAAGTATTTTATTATTTAGAAACAAATTCAATGTTCAATTGCCTCTTTTAGGGGGAAACCTACAACAGAGCAGAGCTCGATTACAATAAGACTCAATGATCTTTCCTTTACTAACTATGACTATTTATATCTAAATGACATCCAAAACCCTAACTACTAGTGGTCCCTTGCATAACACGGGTTAACCACTTTATTTATTAACTATGGCCCGTTTACAACTAACTGTGGTCCCTTTTGTCTAATGCATGTCAACCACTTAAAATTATCAATGTGGGCTTTATTGAGTTTCTAACTAACTATGACTTTGACTCGGTGGGATTATTACATAAATAAAGGGGTTAGGGTTGGACCCTAACATGCCCTCCACCATTTAAAGCAACCTTTTCCTCAAGGCTAAAGCTGCGGAAATTGCTGAAGAAGAGTGGATGGTTCCTAGGTTGCATCTTCTGGAGAGGTGTATTTCCACTTGATGAGGACTTCCTTGATCGTGAATTCGTGGAGATGTCTTTCACAAGTATCGAGGGCCTATTATGGTTGGAGCCAAAGTGAGTCTTCCTCATCCAATTTGAGTATACTTGTTTGAAATATGCAATTGTTTCCCACCATTTTCTTGAGGAATGATACATGGAAGGTCAGATGGATTTTTTGAGTAGGTGGCAAGGCCAGTTTGTAGGTGACTGCTCCTATGCGCTAAAGTATCGAATAGGGTCCATAGAATTTTGGTGCTAGTTTTTGGCATCCCTTTTCTTTCAGATATGTTTACTTATATGGTTGGAGTTACAGGAATACCTGATCCCCTTCTTGAAATGTGCACTAGAATGATGTTGGTATTCCTATTGCTTCATTTAGTTCTAATCTTGGTGTAGATTATCTTTGATATGAACTATCATTGCGGCACAGTTTTGTAGTATTTGATCAACTTTTTATACTTTAGAACATCCAGGGATATAAGAAATAGGTGAAGGTGGAAGTTGGCCATACACAGTCTCATATGGAGTCATCTTGGTGGATTCATGATAGTTAGTATTATACCACCATTCAGCTAAAGGTAGCATTATACCCCTTGATGATGATTTTTTGAAGTGAAGCACCTTAGATATTCCTCCAAACATTTGTTGACTACTTATTTTTGATCATCGGTTTGGGGATGATAGGTGATACTTAGTTGGAGTTGCATGCCTTGTATCTTGAGACGTTCTTGCCAAAATTTGCTGGTGAAAGTGGGGTTGTGATCAAACATAATGGAAGTCAGCATGCCATAGAGTTTGAAGATCTAGTCTAAGAAAACTTGAGCCACCAAAGTGGGGGTAAATGGGTGTGTTAGAGTGAAAAAATGATCATATTTAGAAATTATGTCCACAACCACCATGATGACTGATTTGTTTCCTGACTTTCAAAGACCAGTGATGAAATCCATGGAAACATCTATCTAGACAGAGGCAGGGAGTGGAAATGGTTGTGAGGTTCCTTGTAACTTGACTATTTCCCCTTTGTTACGTTGGCACACATCACATTCAACTACAAAATTAAGAATGTCATTTTTCATGACAATCCAAAAGAAAGAACAATGTGCGCTAGCATAAGTCTCCTGAAAGCTTGAATTTCCTACAATTGGAGATGAGTGCATCTCATCCAAGTTTCGGGTTTTGAGGGTGGATGTGGTGATACAACTAATTGATCTTTGTAGCGAAGAATATCATCCTTCAAAGAGTAGTCGACTAAGGAATTATGATCTTCTCTCAAGTTATTAATGAGTTGTGATAGAGAGGGGTGGGAGAACCATTCCTTATAGACCACTTCAATACAATCTTGTATGGGTAGAGAGATTGATAGCAGGGTGCTCTCATCCACAAATTGGCGCAATAAAAGATCAACTACTACATTGTCACACCCTTTCTGGTAAATTATCTCATAATCATATCCCAACATTTTGGCAAGCCATTTATTTTGCTCTGGTGATGATAGATGTTAGAGTCGGCTTGGTCAAGCCCTCCGTCAGGGATCAAAACTCTTTATGCAGTTCATGATTAGGTGTCCCGCTCCTCTCTTCCAGTTTCATTCCGCTAGGGACATGCCATGACCTGAAGGAGAAAGTCATGTCAGTCAGCTTCCCTCATGTCTGGCCCATGCTGGTTCAGGTCTGGGTCCAAAATCAATTAAATTCATGATAGTCAAAGTTTGGTCCTATTTCAGGACAGAGTCATTTTTGGTCTGGGTCTAGAAATTCATCAAGTTTGGTATTTGAAATAACATGCCCAGAAACAAGCCATGCAGGCCAGAGGAAGACCTTATACACCTACAGTGCATAAAGCTTCATCCTCATCACAAGAGACATCGACTCTTCTTCAAAACTCCGTTTTGAAGAAAAGTCAAACAAGGTCAACCATGACAAATTTTCCAAAAAATCGACTGCTGACATTTTCAAATGCAGTCATGGATGTTAAATCTAGAGGCCCAGTCAAACAATCCCCACAAAGGAATGCCAAAAATTTCATCAAGAGAGCCAAAATTTTGAAGAAGATGGAAAAGACAGAAAGCTGTAAAAGTAAATGAAAAAGTGCAGAATACAAAACATTAGAAAATGGGTTTTTAAAGAAGAAAAAATCAAATCAGCTTCTCTCAAGCTTACAAATACATGTTGTGGCCCAAAGCAAAGCCATTGTGCCATTGGATATTTAGAAAAAACATTGCAAAAGAGGAAGAGAGAGATTAGTGAGCATTTGAGTGAGTGGGTAGGCGATTTGAAGTGCGCGGCGCATCCACGGCGCGCGATGCATACACGGCCAGTCCACCTTTGAAAGAAAACACGAGAACGACGCATATAAAGCGTGCGGCGCACTGGGAAGAGCGCGCGGCGCACACAGTCCAGCAGTTCAAAACAAAGCAAAATCGTTCCAAGCTTTCGTGCAGCTCATCAAATCAAGAGGTAGGCTTTATGACACTTCTTCCACATCAGGTTTAGCAACCATATGGCGATTATAAGATGTTTAAACGGTACCCAAAAGCACATAGCCATCCCTGGAAAGGTCACCGAGAAAAATGATAAATGGAGTTGCAAAATTATGATGATGCCGCCAAGGTTCTTCTTCCCTTACCCTTGTCCCCTCACCCCTCATCATTCTCACCTCCCCTCCATCATATCTCCTAAGAAAATCATCCTAAATTATCACTAAAACCCCCTCCCCTATTTTGCAAGGCAAATTGGGCGATTGTGACAGTGCGCGGCGCACACATAAGGTGGCGCGGCGCACTCAGGGCGCGCAGCGCACTGGGAGCCCGACCACAGTGCAAAATTAACACGGGCGCAGCGCATACCCGGCGCGCGGCGCACTGGGAAAAGCGCGCGGCGCATAGAGGTATAAGCCCAGAAAACTACAAATTCGCCTAAAATTTTGTGACTACCTATCAAACTTGAAAGGTAGACCAACTACCTTCAATCTTGGCATTAAAATTGATGAGAATATCATGATTTTGATGAGTATGAACCCAATGCCAAAATTGTTTTTTTAGTAAACAAAGGAAGACGTAAAGAAATCAAGCTCCTAGGGTTTTTGCTGCAGTAACAATGGTGTCAAAGTGTTCTCCTACCCTACCCCATAAACAACATACCCAAACACTTCCTAATCCCTGATAAATCTCTCCCTTTAGTCCCTACTCCCATTGCATCATTTCTCTCCTAATATTCCCTGTTTTATTGTCCCCTTGGTGGCAGATTTGCAGAACATCTATCAGTTCAGTGGATTCAGAGGGCAATGAAGAAATTTAGGGTACAAACAGTAGCAATGGCATCGGAAAATTTATCAGATTATGAGGGGGAAACCCACAGTGATACAGCTTCAGGAGAACGGGCTCCCCGAGGACCTAGGAGTGGCAGACATGTCAGGGATGAACCAAACACCCTCACTGAGTTGCAGGCATACCCTCTTGCTATGTCTTGTTTCCAACACTTTTCATGTTTCGAATTTTGTCAGAGGGTGGCGAATGTCAGGATTCATCATGAGTTGGCCCGCCTCTTTGCACTTCACCTACAGGGAGGACAGTCTATCTTGGCAGGGGTCACTTTCACATTGACACCTGAAACCATATCAGTGGCGACAGGCATACCAAATGTTGGAGAACAGTGGCACAAGAAAATGAAGGTGGAGAGGGAGCTTTATGAGCCTTACATAAAAGTCAGTTGTTTGAGTTAGCTCATGAGAGTTTTTCCATTTAGATTTCTGAGAGATGATTATGTTCCGCTCATGAGACTGATCATGAAATACTTCAGTTGCGAAGGGAGGTTTTCTTACCTTTATGCCTATCACATCAGGTTACTCATGCACTTCACCAGGGTGCGTATGATGAACCTCCCATTCTTCATTTACGGTAACATAGAGAGGATGAGGAAATTCATGTAGCACAAGACCCCTCGGCAACAGCTCAACAGTGTGTATCACTTTGCTCTTATCCAGATTTTGGTGGACCATCAGTTGAGATTACAGGGCATTGCTTGGGAGGACTTCATCTCCCGTGACTTCTTCAGCGCTCCACAGGTAGTATCAGAGGCAAAAACCGAGATAGGGGGTCCTTCTCATCAGCATGAGCACCATGAGACCATTGTGGTGCCTTTTTTCTGTCACATATCAGAGAGATTATCCGAAAGGCACCAGGCCTTTCTTTGCAGCAGCAAAGCGAGTGTTATCTCCACCCGGGGTGGAAGGGGCCTCACTTCCATCATCGACTACACAGGTATTGGACAAGGGCAAGGAGCCCATGCATGATGAGGGGCCATCAGGTACACAGGAGACCGGTGTCATCCTCATTTCGAATGAAGAGACAGAGGCAGAAAATGCCAAACTCAGGATGATCATTCAGGAGCAGGACACGGAGATCAAAGACTTGATGCTAAATTTTGAGAGGGCTAGATGGGTCATCAAGCATCTGGAGCAGAGAAACAAACATCTGGAAGACCATCATGTGATCATGGAGCTACAGAACATCCGTGAGGATCGTCTAACTGCTCAGCAGAGGAGGATTGAATTTACTTCATTGGAGCAACAGGTTATCGATGATCGGGAGTCTGTTCTTGAGAGGGTCAACATGCACCTGGACAAAATGCTGAACAAAGCCAACAAAGACAACACATTGCTGAGACACATGGCTCATCATTACAGGGCACGGAACTTGAGTTTGAGAGCCTGAATAAGGAGTTTGAAAGCAAAACTGAGGAAAGCCACAAAAAGGGAAAAAAGGGAAAAAGAGCAAGATAGGCTCAGGATCGTGGCTGAGGCCTCCTTGATTCAGCATGGCACCCCATAGGGAGCCTCCAGTCCAAATTTCAGCAAATTTGGGGAAATGTTGGTCAAATTTTGGTTTTTTGGATAAAAAACAGGAAATTCCTCCCTACACTAAAATTCTAGAGCTCCAAATGAGGAATGGCTTGTAGATTTGGATTCAGCCTCGAAAAATACGACTACTGGTGTCCGGGAAAGAAATTTTGACAAGATATGGGTCTCCTAAAGGGCAAAAAAATCCAACAATGGCCTTTCCGCCACTTTTTGGACACACAGAAAGCAGTCTTGGGAGAATGAAGATTTTGAGGGGCAAATGAGCTTCAAATTCAGAAATTCCAGTGGGGTTAGAAAGTAGACAGGCCAAGCTTTCCAAAAATATCACTTGAGAACATTTTTCATACCTGAAAGTGCCCCAAAACAGGCGCCAAAGTGGTGCGATGCACAGAGAAAAGTGCGCGACGCACAGAGAAAAATTTGCCAATTTGCTTCCGTTTCGCGAAATTTCGGTTCGCGACTTCTCCAAGTGGGCCCGCTCATGTACACTTCCGTTTTTTGGCACCAAAGGTGGCATTTAATTTTTTTTTTCTCCATATTGGCTTCTATCCAAGTGGCGAAGGAAGGCAAACGGTCACCCCAAATCCAAATGTCATATTTGCAGCGCTGCACCTGTAGCTGATGGTTGGAGATCCATCTCCATTTCGAAATGATTGGAGTAACTTCCCAACCCTTGGGTGTTCTATATCTTCCTCAAACATTCTATATATTGTATGCAAGTTATTTGCAAAGGGTTGGTTGGCTTGTAACTTCTGGGAGACTGTGGGAAAGAAACTTTGTTTCTGCATTGTATATATTTACAGAGAATTAATGAAAGGCAGCGGCTCTGTTTCATGATATTCCTGTGGTTGTGAGTATAGCAAGTGTTTCTCTTATGTTTCATATGTACCTTTTTATGTTTTTTATTCCATTTCTCATTTATTTTTTGGTGAGATTTTTCGAGTGAGATCAAGTAGAATTCAATTCTAATTTCTCTACCTGTGGGAAAATTTCATATACAGTGTTTATTCTTCTGTTTGAAAAGGATTCATCTCCTATGCCCTTTTCAAATCCTTAATCATTCTCTCCATTCCTTTGTTATGTTCCATATTTTCATCTCGTATCCATTTCTGGTGGAATTTTTCGAGTGAGATCAGGTAGAATTCAATTCTATTGCTCTACCTGTGGGAAAATTTCATATACAGTGTTCATTCTTCTGTTTGAAAAGGATTCATATCCTATGCCCTTTTCAACTCCTTAATCAATATTTCCATCCCGCCACATTTTAAAATTAAAATTGCTATGCTTTCAGCCTACCTTGCCTCACGAAATAATCTGTGCCTTCATTTCTAGTTCTCTGTTCATTGAGGTCCAGTGGTCCCATAACATCCCAGAAATACAGTCATTCATAAAAATCACTCCTTGTTTTCATTTTCACTTACTAGCCTAAGACAAATAGTTCATTATAAGTCATCTTAGGCCATTTCATTTACTTATTCACTCAGTGTGACTTGGAGAGAGCCCTCTCCTGTTCTGGTAGGGCTAGCTACGAGACTGAGCATGGTTTGTGGTTACCCTGAATTTTTCCTTCCTTCAGCCTGAGGCAGATTTAGGTGCTAACAATAGACATTGCTCTAGAAAACATTTTATGCTTTGATGGTCCATGTGGATTTGGAAATGTTGCCCCAACAAGTATGGATGCCAAGCATCTACTGCGTGTAAGATGGCCATCATTTCTTTCTCATAAGTAGATTGACCTAGATGTTTGCCACTGAGTTGTTGGCTAGTAAAAACCAATGGTCTACCTTCTTGCATTAATATAAGGCTAATACCTCTACCAAAAGAATCACATTAAATCACAAAATTTTTGGTGAATTTTAGAAGGGACAATACGAGAGTGGAGCACATGGTCTGTTTGAGAGCCAAGAAGGCCTGTTGAGCTACATCATTCTAGAGAAATGATTTTTCTTGAGAATATTAGTGAGGGGTCTATCAATGCACCCATAATTACGGAAAAATTTGCGATAGTAGCCATTGAGACCCAATAATCCCCTCAAACTCTTCAAGGTTTTTGGTTGGGACCAATCTTGCATTGCCTGAATCTTTTTTGGATCAACCCTAACTCCATGACCCATAATGTGTACCAAATGCTCGAGTTCTTCCACTCTAAAAGAGCACTTGAATAGTTTGAAAAATAATTTTTGATCTTAGAGCAATTAGAATAGTTGGTCTACATGGTAAATATGTTTGTCCCAAGTTATGTTGTAGATTAGAATGTCATCAAAGAAGACCAGGACAAATTTTCGGAGATATGGTTTCAGTAGGTGGTTCATGAGGCTTTGAAAAGTAGATGGAGCATTATAGAGACCAAATGGCATGACCAAGAACTCATAATGGCCTTCAAGAGTTCGGAAGATAGTCTTGGGAATGTCTACTCCTTCATGCGTATTTGGTGGTAGCCATATCATAGGTATAGCTTGGTAAAGAATTGAGCACCATGCAGTTCATAAAGCAGATCATCAAAAATGAGAATAGGAAATTTTTCCTTAATAGTGAGCTTGTTGAGGGCCCAAAAGTCTGGACACATGATCCATTCTCCATATTTATTTAGAACCATGACCATTGAAGATGAATAAGGACTGATGTTGGGATGAATAACACCGGCTTCTAGGAGTTCCTTGATGATTTTTTCAATTTCATTCTTTTGGGGAAAAAGATATCATATGGGTGAGCGTTAGGTGGTTGGGCCCCGAGGACCAAAGGAATCCTATGATCATGTTCACCCCTAGAGGTTTAAATCTCTTTAGGTTTGCCAAAGACCCGTTGGTGGTGATCTGAGAGTTGTTGCATCTTAGGATGAATATGAGGAGTAGTGGATTCAAGGGTCTAGATTGCATTAAATTGGGTGATTACTCCATGATGGCCCTTTTTTAAAATCTTCTCCATTCGATGCAAGCTGATGATAGTAGGAGCACCTGCCTAGAGTCCCCTTAATGTATGAATGTATTCATTCTACTTAAAGCTCATATGTAGCTCCTAGAAATCCATTGTGATAGGGCCCATTGTACAAATCCATTCAACGCCCAGGACAATGTCACAAACACCCATTTCAATAGCAAACATGTGGGTCTTTAGGTGGTAGTCTCCCATCTCAAGCTTATAATTTTCACAACGACCTTCACATTTCATGGTCCCCCCATCAGCGATGAGGACTTGGAAATTAGATGCCTCCCACCCAAAGCAATGAACAACTTTTGTGACTCTCTTATGGATAAATTTATGAGTGTTGCCACTATCAATAAATACTGCTACTGGTCAATGTTTAATAAAGGCTTGAATTTTGAGAGTCTAAGGCAAAGAAATTCTAGCCAAGGCATGTAGTGATATAACTGAATCATCTGGCGTAGCTGGGGGATCATTGTCAGTTTGGGTTTCCTCGACTTTGTCGTCGGGCACCTCAAGGGATGAAGCTTCATCTGTCGAGTTGTTATTAGTAGAATCAATTTGATAAAATTTTGGTTCCTTGTGTTTATGTCTAGGGGAGTACTTGTCATCACAGTAGTAGCACAATCCTTGTTTTCTTCTTTCGGCCATTTCCGCTGGTGACACCTTTTGAACCTTAAGTGTTTGGGTGGGGCCTTGAGCCTGGGTGGGGCATAGCTTGGTGAGAAAATTTTGACAATGGGACTAAGCATTTAAGGTGATTTCCACATCTAAGGCCTTCCTGCATGCATCCAACCAAGTAGATGGGTGGTGCATCTAGACATGGGCTTGTATGGATTCTTTTAGGCCACTGACGAAACAATCCAAGTAGAAGTTATCTCCTAAACCATCAGTTCTGATGGCCAATTTATCAAATGTTGCAATGTAGTCCTTTAATGTACCTATTTTCCAAAGTTTAGTGAGACAGACCAAAAAATTAGATTCCCGGTCAAAGCGACCACATATGACTTTTGAGAACATGTGCCAAGTTACTTTCCTTGGATAAAATTTCTTATGTCACTATCTCCATTACCATTTCTCTTGGTTCAAGGAAAGGGATCCCACATGTATTTTAGTTCCATCCTTGAATATGTCATTAAGGGAGAAATATTTTTCCATTTGTGCTACCCATGCTATAGGGTTAGAGCCATCAAATTTGTACTTGTCCAACTTGGGTGCCTGGTGGCTGGAATGGTGGTGATTTCCATGGAAGTGAGTGTGATGGCTAGATTCTCCTTCTATGTGTGCATAAACACTTGGCTCCTCTCGATGAGAATTGGTCATAAGTTCTGTTAGTTGTGAGAGATTTTTGTCAATATTGTCCATATTTTTTTAGAATTATTCGAACCTTTTTTCAAGGCCGTCGATCCTCTCAAAATTCATAACTTGAGATATGTTACCTAGAATTCACCATCTCGTCCAATTACTTAAGAGCAGTCTTCTTGGAAAGAGGGTTATCTTGGGAGTCTAATGGCGTGGGACACTTGAAGTCATGTCAGAAAATTTTTTGGGACCGATGGAAAATTGGGGACTTACAAGTGAATGGTACCACTACAACCAGCTCATCATCCTGAAGCTGATGGGCTAAGTCTCTAACAAGTGCCTGGGGATGGTCTCATTTTTTTTTATACTATGAAAGGAGTTTTACTCCCTATTAATCAATACTACAGTGGAAAAATTATATAAAGCTTGATACTGCCCAATGTCCTTTGAAAATTAGGCTTGGACTTTAGCAACAGAACCCTAAGGTCTTGGTCATGTCGAATGTGCTATGACAATCGAATCTAAACTACAGTGACCAAAACCCTCACTACACAAACCATTTGATCTACACCCTGAAAAACCCAACTTCTGAATATGATTTGTATGGTAGTGGAAGAACCCCAACTTTTGGATCTGATATGGAAGATAAGGTTGAGGGAAATCTTCAGATAACAGAGGGAATTATGGTCACAAAGGAGTGTCAGGTGCTACAAATCGTGATATATGTAGAGGTCCATCAATAGTACTCGACCCAATATTTCAGGGTGCTAACTAAGGAGGATCGATTATACCCTTAACCATACTACCTGACTACCCTATTGTATGTGCGAGTAATCTCCTTGAGTGTTTCTCTCAGTGTACTATAGCAACAATATGAACGATGAATTATCTAAGGTTAGGTTTCAGGTGAGCCTAGGGGCCTTCCAATATACTTGAGGATACGTGGAAGTGCAGTCTATGCATGCTTATGTCTAATGTGGTACTACTCGAAGGGGTACCCACAAGGGTTACAAGGGAGTCCAACAAGCGTGACCACATCTTGTAGTTCTTGTGTGTATGCATCCCCAAATTCGCAGGTTTATGCACTTAATGAAAGATCTGTGGTTTAAAGACGTCCAAACATGTCTCTAGCCTAAGAGATATTCTACGAAAATTGGAGGTACAACTGGCCCTGGAAAGTGCTCTTATACCACTTTTTATGCTCTTGACCTACGATAAATCTTGAATACCAGATATATGAATAAATATAGCCTACAACAAAGAATTATCACATGAAATGAGAAAAACTACAAAGTATTTTATTATTCAGAAACAGATTCAATGTTCACTTGCCTCTTCGAGGGGGCAACCTCTAGCAGAACAGAGCTCAATTATAATAAGACTCGATGATCTTTCTCTTACTAACTATGACTATTTATAGCTAAATGACATCCGGAACCCTTACTACTAGTGGTCCCTTGCATAACACGGGTTAACCATTTTATTTATTAACTATGGCTTGTTTACAACTAACTGTGGTCCCTTTTCTCTAATACCGGTCAACCACTTACAATTATCAATGCAGGATTTATTAACTTTCTAACTAACTATGACTCTGACTCGGCCCATTAGGCTTATTACATAAATAAAGGGGTTAGGGTTGGACCCTAACAAACAACAACTTCACCTTATATATTAATGACATTTTCAAATATCCAATGCTTGTGTAATTTGTAGATTTGATTTCTAATTTCACATATGTAAAGGGAAATTATGATAAGGGATTTAACATTTTAATTAAAGAAGATAAATTTTATTTTACTATTGTATTTATTTTTATATAAAGGACTTTTTTAGATCTAGTTTATGCATGAAAGGATTTCCTAGAGTTGAAATATATCAAATACTTTGGTATCTTTTTTGCTTGGATTATCTAGAAGTTTCAATTATTAAAGATTGAAATATTACCCATTTATATTGTAAATTCCACAAAGGCATGATATAATTCTTTTCAAGAACCAATTTTTTATCCCCCCTATGAATAATACCGTCTAATCAAGTTGAAGCTAGGAAAACAAGGCATTTAAAGTTATTAAATATTGTGGCCCAACATAAAAAACAAATTGAGAAGTTAGATGTTGACTATGGTTTGTTTTATCATTTGGTCCTAGTTTTAGCTAGGAGTTCTCAATTTGAGGTATAACATCCAAGGATGTTAATTAGGTGAAGAAAAAATCCAACAAGCACTAAGGGATTTCGAAATAGAACATGTAGGAAGCCAATAAATCAACATAATCCATTCAAGAAGCTCACAATGGGTATGCATTTCTTTGATTTTAAGTTTATCTATGTTTTACATAAATATTTGGATTTCAAATAGTTTTGTAGGATTTATACTAGGAGGTATCTATGTTATTCTAATGTAATAGCTAGAAAAATTCAATCCCTCATAACTAATTTCAAATTTTGGATAATATCTAAAATACTAACTTCCCAAAAGTTTTTTTTATCTTTGTATTATATATTATCTAATATAGCAACATAAATTTTTTAATACAAATTATATGAAAACTCCTCACATGAATAGATGTCAATGATTTCCATATTCTAATGGAGAGGCTTCCAATAACAAACCATAGTACATCAACCTATTAGAGTGTAGAAATTTCACCTATAGAACAAACCAATATATGCAATGTCCTAAAGCATAATACTTGTTCTACTTCTACAAAATATTAAGTGGAAGCATAATCGAATTCATGAGCAACATCAAGTAGAAACATGCATAACTAATCAAGAGAAATAGTCGCACATAACACAAGATATATCGAGGGGAAAGCACCAGCATAAAACCCCAACCATGTATTATCAATCAAGTGGAAATCCTCTTCACAATACAAGAAGAATTAGCTCTCAAGCTATTCAGTTCTCAATGAACTATGAAGATATGAAGATATGACTTATGAACCACCCAAGCCCTATTTATATAGGCTTTCCCTATGGTCCTTACGTAGTTTGCTTAGGAAATAATAGCAAAAACATATGTTATTAATTCCAACATACCAAAAACAACAAAGGGTCCAACTACGTATTCCTTGGGAACACTAGTTCCTCAACCATGAAAAGACTACTTACTAGAAATAGTTAAGCATCTAATAGTACACTCTCCCACATCTGATCTCAACTGGGTCTTTGACAGAACTGACATGCAACAGTTATCCATGAGTGAATCCTCAGTTCTCTAAAATAATAGTTGTCACATGCATGCAAACATTAAAAAACTATATTTTATTATTTTAACAACTTGTTAAAATAATCTAACTCGACTTGACTAGTTAGAACTAAGTCAACTGATTCTCTCATTATAGAATTGAACTTTATCTCCTTTAATCAAGGGATAAATTCCCAAATCAAGGGAGAAAATAATTGCATGATCTCATAAAGGCTTCAAGTTTAATTTTTCATAATTAATTAAATCGCGGAGATTAATTAATTAATATTTTAAACTACTGTTAAGACCAAAATTAATTTTACTTCCTATAGATAGACTAGGGACTGCCATAACTAGGAAGGGACCTAGAAATGCTATTTTTAGAACTTTCTATTTTTAGCAGTTTCACCTCTCACCCAATGTGGCCAATGACCTCACTCGCCAAACTGCTAGTTTTAGACATGTTATTTTTAGCAGGTCTATTTTTAGCACATTCTATTTTAGCATTTCTTGTTGCACACTTTTCAACACAGAATAATGGGCTAGTCGATATTGACCCTACTAACTATTGGACCTTAAGAGATAATATAATATAATAAATTTGGTTACTATGATATGGAACCTATGGAGTGCAGTCATTCAAGCAAACATAGGAATGGTAAGCGTGCTCTGCATTTTAGAAGTTTAAAAGAAATGAGCTCTCAACGCCATATTTGATGGAAGAGGACACTTATGTTTCAATTCACACTCATATGCCTTTTTCTGGATGCCACTCAATGTCTTGTCATTTGAGTGGTCCCGTCGTGTGAGAAGAAATCTCTTCCCTTTAAATATATATCATGAGAGCATATTAGTTTTGGCATTGAAATGCGAATGATACAGAACATAACTATCATGAAAATAATCCATATGGATATCGATCCCTTATCATTGTTTAGATTGATACTATTTGCCTTTAATCGAAATTTATCTATCAAATACTATGCTATATTTTTCAGTCATAGTTTTGTAATACTTTTTATCACTCTGAAATAAAAATAAATCTCTATTGGTGAAGGGGCAAGACTTATTTAATAAGTTGGATATTGTATACATATTTTAAAATTAAAAATAAAGAAAAATTATGCATTTTAACAATATTTGTAATATTATGCAATGCGTTTTTTTGGTTGAGAAGTCCATTTTACAGTACATAATGAGGGATATATTTAATTCTTTCTATGCTAAATGTAAAGTTGACATGTGTCTTTCAAAATAAAAATGAAATATTCTATAAATAAAAAATAATGCCAGCTATAATTAAAACAAAAAATGAATATACATCTTTGGCTAGTGTTAACTAAAAATATTATAAAACATCAATAATGGTTCGAGTTCTATATACATATTTGGCTAGTGTTAATTAAACATATTATAAAACATCAATAATGGTTCGTTGTTGATATTACAATCCAATATACAGGAGAAGGTTAGTGTTATTTCACTCTCACTCAAAACAATAAAATAACATAACTTTATATCAACTTCAAAAGAAATAACATAATAAAAAGCAAAAAAAAAAAAACTTATATTTTCACTTTCAAATGTGAGTAAAATGTATAATTCTTATACTTTTTAAAAATACTTCAATATAGAACTTAAATAAACTATTTGAATATTATATATAAACCAAAAATAATATTTACCGTAATAAAATATATCATTGCACAAAGTAAAAACATTCAATTTGTGTTATAAAAAAGATATTTCCATATCCATGTTCAATAAAATATTCCAATATCAATCTATATATATATATATATATATTATATATAAGAATGCAATTGGGAAAAATATAATTTGGCTAAAATATTCAATTGTCTTATCAAACTATGTTTTTTGGTGATTTGGAATAAGATTTGCCGAAATAGTAAAGTGATATATATTTTTATGATTATATATATATTATATATATATATATATATATATATATATATATATATAATAATATATATATATATAATATATATATAATATTATCACTTGAAATTGGAGTGAACATAGTATTCAGAAATACCCACAAAACTATATTCTATATTATAAGCTTCATTTAATTACATTGCATATATATAGTTGAACTTAGATCCAACTAACTTTAATCATAAAGACAGGAGTCTCTCAACTCCCTATTATAAACCTCAAACCAATTCCAAACTCAGCGTGGAAGCTTTATCTTCCAAGTCCCTCCCTTAATTCTTATATGCCAAATGTAAAAATAATACAAATTACGATATAGAGAAAACATATTACAACAACAAAACAAATCTTTGTGTGACTAGTCTTCATCATCCCTCACATCCACTCTAGAATCACGTAGACACCGCTCTTTTTAGACCACACAACTTCAAGCTACCACTTGACCTTCATTTAAAACATAATTTCCTTTGACTATTGTTGACGAACTTGTAAGGTCAATAATATTGATAAACTCGGCTCGTTGGGTCTTTCATGATAAAAGTTGTGTAATGAATCACTCTATGGACCTACCACTATATGTCAGATATTTTTCTTCCACTATCTTCTAATTGCTAGGATAGAGATCTAGATATTGAATGTATTCAAAAATTAATAAAAAAAACTTAACTTTACTAACACACAAGAATTGATATTCCTAAAACCAAAATTAAAAAGAAATAAAAAATTTCTTAACAAAGATATCTCACAACAACAAACTAAATAATCATGAAACTATCAACTTTCAAGACATAGAAAAGTCACCATGTCCCTCAAGGGTTGTTAACTAGTTCAATCTTTGGAGTTTTGTTGAGGCAATTGTTAGAGAGGTCCATTTTTTGGTTCACCTTGACCAGCGATATTGACTAGCACCATTATCCTCGCTCAACTTTGATTCATAAATGACAACATTTGTAGATACAGAAACGAAGTTCGACCTGCTTCAATAAAGATGGACAATCAGCTTCAATAAAGATGGACAATCAGCTTCAACGAGCTTTCCACTCCACACTATCGACAAGCACCATTCTCCTCACTCAACTTTGATTCAAATGAAAAAATTTGTAGATACAGAAACGAAGTTCGACCTACTTCAATAAAGATGGACAATCGGCTTCAACGAACTCTCCACACAATCAATGGTTGGGCCTTACTCTTCCATACAATTTGTTAGATAGACAAACAGCTTCTCTTCCACTCGTGCCCCGTCTTCCTCAAATACAAGGGTCCGCACTAATAAAACGCACCGTTGAAATCCAACCAATAAGAAAGGGACCCAACATTTCAGATATATCAAAAATTGTAACAGATTTTGTTATGCTTTAACGACGTGAACAACTGCTTTGATTATCTTTGACAGCGATGTGATTACGTTGCTTACCGACGAAGACACAAACGATGGGTTACTGGATGGGATGATCGTTGTTGATGTTATCCCCGCCTAAGCTTAGTGCAACATTCATATTCTAGGCCTTTATTGTCTACATGTCTTGATATTTCTACCTCAACCCATTTCATGACAAACGAGATTCAATAAATAAATGCCTCACCTTCTATACTTAATGTGGCTGAATCCGCTTCCAGTGGAAGCTCTTCTGCGCTGACATTAATGCAGAATAGAATGCGAAAGCGCGGCCCTGAGGAGATTAATAACGCGGCCGACTCTGGCGAAGTGGTGTCTGTCGTGTGTAATGGAGATCGGGAGCGAGGGTGAGAATAAAAGGAAAGAGACACCCTGTTTATAGAGGCGTGAGAATGAGAACCTGAGACATGAGTTTTAGAGATTCGAAAGCCCAAAAAGAATGGAGTGGACCTCCACGCACTTAGTTGTGGATCTACATACGCCCGCTTTCACATGAACCAGAACTATGGGCTGAGCTCTGTGATGAACACGTAGTGGCAGTTACACTCTGCTCCTTCCAATCACTCCGAGGGAGAAACAAAACATATACTAAATTCAACACCGCAATAATTGGATAACAATCACTCTCGCACACTAATTAATTAATCTATATACATAGGATCAATCTTCATATTTCTTCTATCTTAATTAAAATATTCATAAAATTATATTTTTTATTATAAGCTTCATTCAATTACATTACATATCTATATTTAGAGATAGGAGTTGAGAAAATTTCTCATCTACTTTTTATAAATCTCAAACTAATTCTAAATTGAAACATGGAAACATTATTTTCCAAGTTATATATATAGACATCTTCATCATGTCTCTATTAAGTGAGAGAGAAATCAAATATTTATAAGTACAATTTTTTTTTTCAAATTTTACACTTAAAATGATCAATGCGAAAATGGATCAAATGTTTTGAGAAATAACATTTCTCAAATTTTAATACATCTATGGTTAAAATATATCTATACTAATTAATTGAAATGAATTAATTGAAATGGCATTGAAAAATTGAAAACTTTTATCAAAATTGAAATGGCATAATCATTATGAAATGAAATAAAAACATAAAAAAAAACTAATGTATACTTTTAAAAAATCAATATTTTATCTTAAATGAATGTCATAAAACACAAAACCTTCTTATGAATCAATACTTCCCTCCAATTAAAATGGAGGGCTCTTCCCTCCATTAGAATAAAAAATACTATGGTTAAATGACTTCACTTAATTGAATTGGAAAATATAAAAACATTATGAAAGGATAAAATAAAATATTTTAGACATGTTAACGGTTATGATCCCAAAAAACTGATTTTTCATCACATGCAAAGGTTATTAAAAAAGATATACAATATTACCACAACTACATTTACCAATGTGGTTGATATACACTAATAAGTGTATATGAAATACATCTACAACCACATTTATTTAATATATGCTACATTTATTTGATATATGCCGATAAGCTTATATCCACTGCCCATCATATTAATAATTGTTATGTGTATTTTGTTGAACTTTAATATGATTATTAATAACTATATAAATAATAATAGCCATATTATTTTATATTTATATAATTATTATATTAGCCTATTGTGTATATTAATAAATATAGTTATTACTTAAATTTTAACTAGTAATTAATAGTTACAGTATAAAAAAAAATAATATAATTCATATAACCAATATAATAGCATTTAATTAATTATTAATGATATGTATTTATTTTCACCATTATATTATCCATTCATAATTATTAATATATTCATAAGTATAATTATCAATAATTTTTTAATATATTTACTTGGGAGCATATTAATAATATTAACTATATACACATATATATAATATATAGTATATATAATATGATAATATAAAACATTAATATTTAAAATAATTAATAACTCAAACTATATATACGATCCAAATATAACATAATAATAGTGAATTTTTTATTAGTTTATATTAAGTATTTACTCTCACCCAATGTAGTGAACAATTGCTATAGTTAAATTTTTTAATTGATATAATTTGTTTGAATACTTCATATATTTTACTTAAAATATAATAAAAACAAATCTAAACTTTAATAATAATTAATATATTAACTAAAAAAATATTATAACTATTACTTACAAATAATAACACTATAATCAACTGAGGGGATTATTAATATTATAAACTCAAAGGATCAAGAAAATCTAAGAGACTAATATTTGGAATAGAAAGGATTAATAAACCCTAGGAATTAATATTTTAAACCCAAATAAGCAATAAACCCAAGGGATTAAATTATAACCGAACCAATTATCAAAATTGTAAACTCAAGGCACAAATAAACATAAGGGTTTAATATTATAAACTTGAAGAATTAGTAAACACAAGGTACTAAAATTATAAACCCAAGGGATCAACAAACGCAACAGATCAATATTAAAAATAGAAGAGATTAATAAATCCTAGGAATTAATTAAACCAAGAGATTAATAAACACACTTGACTATTAATATTATAAACTGAAGCAACTAATAATCCCAAGAGTCTAATATTATAAACCCAATGAGTTAGTAAACCCAAGGAATAAATATTATAAAGACAAAAAGTAAAAAAAGTTAAGGAATCAATATTACAACCACATCGTATTAGTAAACCATGTGAATTAACATTTTAAACCCAAGGGAATAATAAACCAATCAGAGTATTAATATTTTAAACCCGGATTAGTAAACCCAAGGGATAAATATTATAAACCTAAAGAATCAACAAACTCAAGACATCAATATTAAAAACTCAATTGATTAATAAACTTTAGGAATTAATATTTTAAAGTCAAGAGATTAATAAACCTAAGGGATTAAATTATAAACCCAATGAATTATTAATATTATAAAACCAAGGGTTTAATATTATAAACCCAAGGAATTAGTAAACCCAAGGGTTAAATATTATAAACCTAAGGAATAAACAAACCCAAGGGATCAATACTAAAAACCCAAGGGATTAATAACCCTATGAATTAATATTTTAAACTCTATGGATTAATAAACCCATGAGATTATAAATATTAAAACCCAAGGGAATAAATTATAAACCGAAGGAATTATTAATATTATAAACCTAATAGACTAATAAACCCAATGTTTTATTATTATAACCCGAGGGATTAACGAACCCAAGGGATAAATATATAAACCTAAGGGTCAACAAACCCATGGGATCAATATTAAAAACATAAAGGATTAATAAAATATAAGAATTAATATTTTAAACCCAAAGGATTGATAAATTCACATGAATATTAATATTATAAAACTAAATGTTTAATATTATAAACTCAATCAATTAATAAAGACAACCGATAAATATTATAAACATAAAGGATCAACAAACTTAAGGAATGAATATTAAAAACACATAATGTTAATAAACCTTAGGAATTAACATTTTAAACCCAAGGGATTAATAAACCGAGTGGCTTAGTAAACCCAACGAATAAATATTATAAATCTAAGGGATCAACAAAGCCAAGGGATCAATATTAAAATCTTAAGGGATTGATAAACCCTATGACTTAATATTTTAATCTAAAGGAATTATTAATATTATAAACCAAATGAATTATTAATATTATAAACCCAATGGCTTAATATTATACAAGGAAATAGTAAACCAAAGGGATTAAATATTATAAACCTAAAAGATCAACAAGCCCAAGGGATCAATATTAAAAACCCCCAAGGGATTAGTAAACCCTAAGAATTTATATTTTAAACTCAAGGGATTAATAAACCCTAGGGATTATTAGTATTATAAACCCAAGGGATTAAGTTATAAACCCATGGAATTATACATATTATAAAGTGCAGGGACTAGTAAAACCAAAGTTTTAATATTATAAACCCAAGGAATGAGAAAACCAAAAGGATAAATACTATAAACCCAAGGGATAAATATTATAAACCAAAGGGATAAACATTATAAACTTAAGGGGTCAACAAACCCAAACGATCAACGAACCCAAGCGATCAATATAAAAAACCCAAGGGATTAATAAATCCTAGGAATTAATATTTTAAACTCAAGGGATTAATAAAGCCAAGGGTTTAATATTATAAACTCACAAAATTAGTAAACCCAAGGGACAAATATTATAAACATGAGTTTTTATTATTATAAACTCAAAGGATTAATAAAAAAATGGGATTATTAATATTATAAACCTAAGAGATTAGTAAACCCAAGGGATACATTTTATAAACCTAAGGTATTAACAAACCCAAAAGGTTAAATATTATAAACTTAAGGGATGAAAAACCTGAAGGGGTCAATATTAAAAACCCAAGATATTAATAAAACCTAGGAATTAATATTTCAAAGTCAAGGGAATAATAAACCCGAGGTATTATTAATATTATAAACCCAAGGGATACTTATAAGCCCATGGAATTATAAATATTATAAACCCAATGGATTAACTTATAAACCCATGGAATAATAAATATTATAAACCCAAGGGACTAATAGACCCAAGGGTTGAATATTAAAAAACCAAGGAATTAGTAAACCAAAAAGATAAATACTATAAACCTAAGGGATAAATATCACAAACCTAAGGGATAAACAAACCAAAGTGATCAATATAAAAAACATAGAGGATTAATAAACCGTAGGAATTAATAAACCCAACGAATTAATAAATCAGTGTAATAAACATAAAAAAACAAAGGGATTAATATTAAACCATAGGCTTAATAAACATAAGAGAATAATATTACCAACCTAAAGAATTAGAAAACACAAGGGATTAATGTTATAAACCCTAAGGTATTATGAACCCAAAGGAATAATATTAAACAGAAGTCATTAATATTATAAACCCAACAAATATAAACCTTAAGATAACTATTATAAACCCTAAAATAGACATGGTTTACCATAGTCCATTTTCATATTGAGGCTACTTTTGTCACAATGTGATGTTCAATCATGGTTGATTTTCATGTTGAAAAAATGTTTGTCACAATGTGACGTTGGACAATGGTTGACCATGGTTGAACATGATTATAAACACAAGGGATTTTTATTAAACCCAAACATTAATATTACAAACACTATGAATAATTTTATACCATAGGAATATGAACCCAAGGAATTTAATCCATTGGGTTTATAATAAACTATAAAACAACAAAGTAAGAAAAAGGTTAACTAAGCACATATGGTGCACCACACTTCATCAGTTTATGATACCTGGATTGATTATTTATGCAGAGAAATTTAAGACGTTAAATTGACTAGACAAGTATTATGAACCCAAAGGAATAATATTAAACTGAAGTGATTAATATTATAAACCCAATGTATATAAACCTTAAGATAAATATTATAAACCCTAAAATAGACATGGTTTACCACAATCCATTTTCATATCGAGGCTACTTTTGTCACAATGTGACGTTCAATCATGGCTGATTTTCATGTTGAAAAAATATTTGTCACAATGTGACGTTGGACAATGGTTGCCCATGGTTGAACATGATTATAAACACAAGGGATTTATATTAAACCCAAACATTAATAGTAAGAAGACTATGAATAATTTTATACCCTAGGAATATAAACCCAATGAATTTAATGTGTTGGGTTTATAATTTAATCCATTGGGATTATTAATTATTTGGGTTTAAAATATTAATTCCTAGGGTTTATTAATCCTTTCTATTTGTAATATTAGCGTGTTGGATTTTTGTATCCTTTGAGTTTATAATATTGATAATTCCCTGAACAGAAAAAAGAATTCTTTACGGAGTTGGAGGGAAATCGATCCAGTTTCGATCCCTGCGATGGCAATGGCTCTCAGTTTTACCCATGTCTGTCAAACCTCTGGAGACTCCATAAGCAAGAAGCCTAAATCCGCTCGACTCGCATTAATCATCTTCGTGTGGCCGAGAGTAAGGGTATCATGTTATTTGCTATAGACAGGGTTTATAAGAAGAACAAAGGTGCGAATCTAGTCGGATCTGTTGCATACTGTGTTTCCTCAGGTGGCGAATACAACTGATAAACCCCCGATCGGTTTAAAAGGGTTGGCTATGCTTTTGAAATGTAGGCGAATCGAGCCTTTGATAGTCTGCTCTATGGCAGCAACTGCATCTGAGACCATACTTTGTGAGAGTGCTATCTCGAGCAAAAATGGAGCTCTCACGATGGTAAATCACCAACACTGCCAAAGGTATGAAGAAATATTTAAGTTCTTTGCATATCAGAATTTTGATTTGTACTATTATGCAGATCTTGATTTCCATCTGTCCGAGCAACCGCCATTGAGCCCAGTTTGGGCATCATATTCATCGATCTGTGACATTGTGTATAGATCAAGTCTTGGGCTCTTCGATCTAGACCTTTGTATTGCAGATCGACCCCTTTTCTGGTTAGATATGGAAGCCCACTCACTGGATAAGTTATTTCGAAGAGAGAAAAAGACGCAGAGTAGAATCTCAGGGTTAGATTTTCCGAAAACAAGATTTGAAACCCTGGTAAGAGCTCACAGTTTCCAAGTTTTTGTAAAAACCTCGGAAGGAAAATCGAAAATAATTTGGGTAAAAGAGACAGATTATGTCGAGCAAATGCAGAAAATTATAATGCAACAGTTGGGATACCCCATCAGAACACAAAACCTGATACATGGGAGCAGAGTGCTACAAGACACAAAATACCTTTGGGAATACAAAATTGCACCATTGTTAACAATCATCCTCAATCTGAGGATAAGAGGGGGAGAAACTGTCAATAACAAGATTCCTGACAGGGCTGAAGGAAGTGGTACTGGTTCAATAGGGAAAAAACCAGGCAGCATTTCCTTCAAAAATGTCCTACAAGGGAAAAACACAGAAGGAGCAGCACCGAAACAAACAAGTATGGACGTCAAGCCATACATTGTGGAACAGCTAAATCACACCCCAGAATACAGTATAGATACACCAGAAATAGATGAGCACTACATTATATATGAAAGGCAAGCAATAATTTGTAGATTTAACTGTTTTTTGCCCAAACCAATTGATCTATTTCTTTGGATCTTCACGAATTGGACCACACAATGCGAAATACATCTTTGCTCCAAAGGTTTTTTCATAGTGAAATTTCTATCAGCAATAGACAGAGACATAGTAATACAGGAAGGAACTTGGTTCTGGGGATCCACTGGACTCTTCATCACACCATGGTTCCCAGATTTTGATACAACACAATGGTCATCTCCAAGATGCCAGTTTGGGTGCGACTACACAATCTTCCAATACATCTTTGGAATCATCAAGTATTAGCTGGAATTGGAAATACTATTGGACGCTACATCAAAATGGACACCCAGTAAGTGGAGGAAAGAATATATACTTTTGCATGAATATGTGTGGAAGTAAACCTCAGCAAAGGCCTGCCAGACCAAATTCAGCTGAAGCATAGACAGAGGAGCTGGACACAGGTCCTAGATTATGAAAATATGGCATTTAGATGCCGAATTTGCCGACAAACAGGACACCTACAAAGCTCGTGTCCAGCAGTCAAAAAAGACAATCGCAGAAAGAAGAAAATGGAAAAACAAGCAAAGGGAGGGCAAATTCCTCCACCTCCCCCGGATGACGAGGAGGAAGAAGAGATGGATTTTTCCAACCCTAATGAAACCAGTCAGATGAACAAAGAACCAACAGCAGAAGACACAAATCCATAGGAACATATAGACACAACACTGGCAAGTATATCAGATACTATGGATATGGGCAGAAATAAACATCAACACATATCAGACACATCAGACTCTGATAAAGACAATCCACAACCTGTGGCTGAGACAACTTTAGCACTTATAACTCCAATAGAGTCACAGGGGAGTTGGAGAAAGGTTGAGAAGAAGAAAGGGTGAAAAGTCCGACTTTTCCCCACCGGTACATTAATTTTTTTTTGCTTTACATGTTTATTTCTTGAAATCCGTACACCCTGCGTGGTGATGAAGGATCTTTGCATCTTTTTTTAGCACCATTTTTGAATCTTTTTTACAGCATATGTTGAAAGGCATCTACAACATGTAATTTTTCAATCATAATGAAAGATTACGATTTTTCCAGGGGAAAAAAATATTGATAATTCCCTCAGTTGATTATAGTATTATTATTTGTAAGTAATAGTATAATATTTTTTAGTTTAATAATATAATCTATTTATAGTTGATGTTTTATTATATTTTGAGTAAATAATATGAAGATATTAACAAATATAATTTAATAAATGTATAACAATTGGTGTTTACTATAATATGGTGGAGAGATAAATACTTAATTAAAGATATAATAAAAATACTATGTATTATGTTATTCTGGAATTATATTATAGTTTGAAAGTTATATTTAAATATAACAAACTTTTATAATATACATTATTACATATTTTATTATTATGTATAATATCATTGTGTGTTATATAGTTAAATATTATTAATATAACCCAAGTAAATGTATAAAGCAATATATTGATATATATATTCATGAATATATAATAATTATTGACGATAATATAATGGTGAAAATAAATACATATTATTGATTATGATGATGATGATGATGATGATGATGATGATGATGATGATGATCGTCCATTGAGACCAAACTTTGGTTTGTCGGACCTAAAGAAACGAATTATTCAGTTTGATTTAAGATTTTATTCCTATGCTCAAAAACCTTGGAGAGAAGCCTCCCGAGCTCACTGTAATTTTGACAACGTAAAAGGCTAGGAAGGTTAGTATTGCAATAAAGATTTTTAAACTGAGATCTAATGTGGTTGTACGTGGGGCACTCTAAGAGGAAGTGATTTTCATACTCGATGTTCGTATTATTGCAGAGATGGGAAAACCTTTCCATCCATGGTGTTTTAGGAACTTCCCAACAACTCGTTTCACTATGGAGCTCATGAGAGTTTGTTCTAATCTTGGCTATATTAATTTTCTTCTTTGAGCTAGATAAAACAGAGAGATACTTTTGATCTTCTAGGGTGGGGTTGATGACCTCCTTATAATATTTTAATTTTCTCTTAGCTGCTAAATCTTTCTCACACCACATTTTTTCTTTGAAATTAGAAGTAAAAATATTTTTAATGTTATTAATGTTTTGTGATGCAACATTTTCATCGATCTCCCAATGGTTTCCCTAGTGTCTTTATACGAAACTCGTTTGAGCCTTAGGTGGTTTTGGCTGGAATTTAATGTTGAGATTGCAACAAGATGATGAAGCTTAGTGAAAAGAGTCACCTTCTCTAAGTGGGTCTGCAAGCAAATTATGACGCAAGTTCTACTTTTGGATCACAACAGGAGTGATCACAGTAGGACTGATCAAAGTCCATTTTTAGACTGGCTGTCAAAAATAGAAAAGTCAAATATTATTGTCTTATAATAATATTTATACTATAAACTTTATCTTATTCTCTTGGAGCACTTCAGTTTGAGCTACAAATGTGGAACATGCAGCTGTCAGAAGGAAATACATTTTCTTTGTGGGTCAGTTGAGTTGTTGCATGCATGACTTCAGTTAGAACTAAATCAGTTGAGTTTGGTGAAGTTGATTGTGGAGTTGATGGAGTTGTGTTAAATTTGACTTGGTTAAACTAGTTGTAATTAGTCTAACTACAAATAGACTAATCATGAGTTCATAAACAAATTATTAACTCATAATGCAACTAAAGAATACATCAGTTAACTCAGTTGCATGTCAATGCATGTTCAGTTTAGCAGGGACAAGTGTTAGAGGATCAGATTGCTATCAGTTGTGACTATAGTTATGCATGAGGATTTGCACAATCAATGAGATTGAGTTATGCCAATGAGAATTGGCCAATACCAAGTGATTATAGCCTCTACTCACATGATTCCCAATGTGAGTGATTCTTTTGAGGTAAATACGAGTTTGGTTCAACCATTCTCATCCATTCTTGAGCAGGTATTGAGTAGTGGAGGCAGGCAAGCAGTGGAATAGATTTGGAGATCAGATCTGAGATGTATTGTGTGTAACATGTGGAGATAGTGCTAGATACTTGTGAGAAGTATTATTGCACTGTTACATGTTCTCAATCATTAATATACAGATAGTGTGGGGTTTTTAGCTGTAAGCTTTCCCCGGGTTACATACTGTGTTAATGTGTGCATGCTCTTGATGTTTTATTGTTATTGATGCTGCTATATTGATGATCAACGTAGAGGAGCTTATGTATTGTGTATGTATTCCGCAATAGTACATGATCACGATAATCTCCATTGAATATGTGTTTAATTATTCTAAATTTCTACATGGTATCGGAGCTGTTGATCATCAGATCTACTATTCAAGAAGTGTTTACATTCTATTTCTTCAGGCAGAGTCTATAATCAGGCCAGGTAGCCTATGGATTCATCCTTCCTTTGGAAGGTGAGATATCGTGTGAATGCCCATATAGTCAATCTTTGTACGAGAAATATTTTGTTCTCACGAATCTTAGATCCGAGGTGATTGAGTTTGGAGCTGGTGGAATTTGAATTTGCAGAATTGTTTTCTTGGTGTCAACGAGGCAATGTCTTTCAATGGATTGCGATTAGAGTATGCTCTTGAGGGCAGATCAAACTATATTGCATGGAAGGACAGGATGGAGGCAGTATTGGATGATAACGAACTAAAGGAGTTCATAGAGACAGATGTCCTAAAGCCTACTGATGTTACTCAAGATGATGCTTGGCAAAATAAGACCGCAAAATGTCGAAGGATTCTGTTGGAGGGCATGAAGGATCACATTGTGTCTAGCCTCCATGGAAAGGCTAATCCATATTTCATGTGGAAATTGATAATAGAATTATTCCAAAGCAAGAGTGATCAGAGGAAGTTGGTGCACAAAGATAAACTCAGAAACATCAAATGCGAGAAGGGTCACAATATGCCCAAGTATCTCACGAAGTTCACTCAGTGTCGAGATGAGCTGGGAAGTGTGGGGGTTACTGTTGATGATGAGGACTTGGTGAGCTTGGCTCTCCTTGGTATTCCTAAGAGTTGGCATTCTTATCAGGACTCTATCAATGGTCGGGAGAAATTGCGAGGATGGGAAAGATTGTGGTCAGATCTTGTGCTGAAGGAGATCAGGCGGAGTACCAGGGACGGATCTTCATCAAAGGGAGCTGATGAAGAAAATTGCGCTTTGGCTACTAAAGCAAAGAAAGGGAAGAGCAAGAAAGCTTCTCAGTCTGGTGTGAAAGGCAAGAAGCAAGACATGTCCAAGGTGAAGTGTTTTCACTGTCACCAGCATGGAGACTATGCCACTAATTGTCCGTAGAAGAAGAAGAACAAGCAAGTTGCTGGATCTACAGCAGGAGAGGCTCTAGCCTCACAGTTTGAGTTTGATTTTTCATTGATCGCATGCTTGGTTTCGAGTGTGATGGGATCGGTGTGGTTCTTGGAAAATGGTGCATCTTTTCACATGATGGGAGATAGAGATTTGTTTTATGATCTGGAGGACAAAGATCTTGGAGTGCACATCGAGATGGGCGATGATGGTAGATACAGTGCGACCGGTATCGGTACCATTTCCTTTGAGAGGGAGTCTGGTAAACCCTTCGTATAGAAGGAAGTCATGCATGTTCCAGGATTGAAGAAGAATCTTATCTCTGTGGCGATGTTAGAAGACAAGGGGTATGATGTTGTTTTTAGCAAGGGAAAAGCTTTCCTGCGCAGCAAGACAACTGGTGAGACCCGGAAGATAGGGATTTGAGTAAGGAACCTTTATCAGTTGCATATAGATGGATGCCCAGCAATGGCAGGCAAGGAAGAAGGATTGGTGAGCCGGGATGATGGCGAGTTGTGGCACAGGAGATTGGGTCACCTTCACCAT